>JAJJMB010017986.1:4928282-5113834 GCA_023531105.1 Papaver atlanticum | reverse complement strand
TTTTTTTTCTTTCCCAAGTCACGGACTTTTTTTCTCTTTTTAACTCATGTACGCGTCTTGAGTTGTTACAATCACTTCCAAAGATAAAGCAAAATCTTCATGAGGAAATAATCTTCCTTCTTCCCCTTCCTGTCACGTAACTCCTATATATAAACTCAAAACATCTCAGAAAATCTTTCCTCCCCTGTTTTATCGAGATAAAAGGATATCTTTCCTTGTTTCCTAAAATCACCGAAAATAAGAGGAGTTGATCCCTCTTTTTAACTCCCAAAAAACTTCACATTCCCTGCTTAATCGTAACAAGCCCATAATGATCCATATCCGTGAAAAAATCCAACCAAAATCGCTGCCAGAAAGTTACGCAGCATAAAGATTTTTTTCCCGCCAAAAGTTAAGTTCAAACGAAGGGGATGACCTCCCCTTATCCGGACCAGGGGTTCGAATAGAAAGTGGATACCCCTTAGTAATCTGGGTGTCCCTTAGTAATTTTCTCCCATGAGCGCAAAAACCACTTTTCGAGCCAATTTCGCTGCAAAAGCCTATTTCTCCAAAAACACCTACAAAGGGATAAAATACCAAAATTAGTACAAATATGGGTATTAACAATATATACAAAAGAGATGAAAATAGACACATAAATGCGTCTATCATTGGATAGAACTTGAATTACACTTGGGCATTGGTCTTTGGTACCGTCCAAGTTATTCTCATATCAATCAGGCTCACAGATTTCTATCTGTTCGATTTGCTTATTGTATTGAGAAAGAGATAAAGCTCTTTGATATATTTCTTGATTGAGTCTCACTTTTAAGTTGGTACTCTTGGAATTATATTGGAGTTTAGTCCATACAGATTGCCGAACGAATTATTGGGTGTAGTTGTTATACCCCCGCTTTCTCAGATACTACACGAGAACACCCACCGCTGAATGGTAACCAAAATAATACTCATCGATATCAGTATTTTAAACACCGCTAATGACTAGGTATCAATATTTATCATTTCAAATACTAGAAATTAATACTTATCACACAATTTTTATGTGACTATACATCTTAATATGGAGAATACAATAATTTGAATTCAAAATTGTGAAATTGAGCTGACGAGTTTCTATTTGACTGAGTGCAAAACACTAATTTATAAGTAACTACGAAACTTGAATTCTAATCAACTAATCAACCATCAAGTTAAACACAAAACCTTGGTGCTTAAAATACTCATCCGCCAGTAAGTTACAACTCAGAGCATTTAATACTCTTTCAAAGCTTTATGCTCTCCCATTGAATTCCTAGAAACAGATGCAAGTTCCGCATATCAATATGTTCAAAATTCATACTCAAAACTTTAGGTAATTCCTTAACAGCATAGTCACAAATAAGCCAACTTTTCAATTTCCCTTAAGTGGTATTAAGATAAAACAAAAAAACCTGGATAAAGAGAACCATGTAACCAATATAATGTCAATAAACATAATCTGAATTGCTAGTTTACGAAAAGAATTCAGTTATAGCTTTGACAATCATTTTGAAAGAAGTCTAAGAAAAATCTAAGAAGTCCCGTAAATTTATAGTATTTTACTTAGGAAATGATTTCGTACTACGAAGGAGTAGACGTAAGTTTAGTCAAAGATAGATGTTGATTTATCAGAAATATAACAGCTTGTATAGCATATTTAAAATTATATGCACCAGATAAAAATATTGTGCGTGTTCTCATATTTTTTTATTTTGTTACAACACGTGGTGCACTCAGATACGTCAAGCGATAACAGTGGATATACCAGGATATATCCAGTGTTGTTATTCTTATTCTTATTTCAATTTCAGTAATCAACAAAGGATATAAATGGATACATCCATCATATATAGATTGTAGTTCTTCTATACTCATCTCAATCTAAAGAAGGATGAAACCGATTTTCCGCCTAGTTTAAACATGTATGAAAACCAATTCAACTGAATCTAAAATAGGTTGAAACCAATGTAGTCAATATCGGATTTCGGTGAATATCGGCCGGGACCGAGACACTATATTTCGGTGAAATTTCGGCTAAATATCGGCAATATAGGTGAAATATCGACAATATTGGCATCCCGGATAACACCGAAACCGATATTATCGGCGATATCTCGGCCGAGATTGACTACATTGGTTGAAACCATTTTCATCCTAGTTTAAATATGGATGAAAACAAATTCAGTCAAACCTAACACATGATGATACCAGTTTCATTCTAGTTTAAACATGGATGAAAGCAAAATCAGCCAGGATGATACTAGTTTCAAATCACTTTAAACATGGATGAAACAAATTCTGCCTAATCTAAAATAGGATGATACCAATTTATTTTAAAACAGAACGATACTAGTTTCATACTACCTTAAAACATAGATGGAAACAAATTCAACCAGACCTAAAAAAGGATGATACCAGTTTTATCCATGTTTGTACAAGGAAAACAAAAAACAGACGTTCGTTCATCTCATAAATTTCAGGTCTAGTACAAGATGCTACCAGTTTCATTCATGTTTACACTAGTGTTTTGGGGTAAAAACTGATTCTGCTATTTTTGGTAAATTTGGGTGTGTTGATGAGAAACGAATTCAAACCCTAAACAAATGTACTGCACATGAGTACTTTTTATATTCGAGAGATCAATCTGTAAGAATCTGGCCTAAACCAAGAAATTGTCGTTCCAGATTCAATTCGGTCACAAAGTGAAAGAGAAGGGTTGATCTTAGGGAGGGAAGCGAAGAAGGTGTTTGAGATTAGAATGTTGAATTATGAAGGTGTGGCTGTTTTATGACTTGTATCAGAATGTGGAACTTGCTTGCAGAACGTAAGCTATCAGTTCTTGGTGTTTTCTGGATACTTGTGTTGATAACACTTGTGTTTTTTTCAAAAATAGGTTGAAAAACCTATTGAGCGCACCCTGATCTCGCAGGAAGTGGAGGTGATTAAGCAGTGGAGAAGTGGGGTTGTGTAAAAAGTGGTGATCACCACGTTTCCATTACGAGGGAAAACTGGTCACACTTTCACCCACTACTCTCATTGTTGTTAACCATCCGTCCTTTCCTGACACTTTCTCCTAATGGGCGTGTTGCACGCCGTATGCTGTAAACCGCCAGACCAATACCCCAGTGAGCATCCCCCAATTTGTGACATGTTTGATGTCTCGAGTGAATGGGTCAAGTCGTGAGATTCGCCGCTAAAAGAAGCACATAGTGCTTTTAGGTCAAATTATTTGTGAAATCAATAAAACATCACTTATAATCGATGTATATAAAGCATCGCTTTTAAACAAAAAGCTGGAAATAATCGATGTGCAGGAAACATCGTGGTTTTAGAGCTCGTTCAAATTAGTCGTGAATTGAATGTCTTAAAAAAGGTAGCATGACCGGCCACCTTTGGGTGATCGTTTGAGAACTCTATGGGTGAGCTACCACTTGGTCGATCGCTCCCCGTGGAGGAGGGGTGGCTGGTGATCACAATGCTACCCTGTTGGCCTCCTGAAAAAAAATCTACACCATCCGACTAGGCTAGCAAAGTTGGATGGACGAGATGATTTACGGCAGTTGCATATTGCCGTTGATGTAATTTAGGGTTTAGGAGCCGTACGGTCAACCCACTTTTGGGAAATCGATTCATGACACTTGACATTAGTTTGAACATGCCGATCGGTTAGGTGCAAAGGCAGGCTGCCGGTGATCATGCTGATGCCTTCTGGGCCGCCTGAAATTCGATCTAAGCCATTCAATTTGGTCGGCGAAGATGGACGACCGTGATGAATTTGCGATAGCAGTACGTTGCTGCAACACAAACTAGGGCTTCCAAAATAGCATGTTCACACTATTTTGGGGAAAACGGCTTGGTGCCCTCTTTACTCGCCGCGGGTAGGTCGTTCGACCATAGATAGAGTTGGGTCGCCGGTGAACATGTTAGCACTTCTTCAATTATTCGAAGGATGATCTAAGCCGTCCAACTAGGCTAGCTAAGTTGGGCGGTCGTGATGTTTTTTTAGACCATTTTTGCCGGTCTTAGCTCGTTTGAGCTCATTTTTCAACATCGCGATCACCCATGTTCTGGATAACGTTTGAGGGTGTTGTGGTTGAATTAAATGGATTCCAACTGGATGGAATGTTAGTGAGCCCGCCGGTGGTCATTATGATGATCGCCTAGTTCCGCTAGGAGTAGGCTAGACTTGTTGAATTGCATGGCCAAATCGTGTGGCCGTGATCGTTTTTTAAGACTGACATGGACAGTCTAGATTTTCCTTAAGGAATTTAAACGCGTCGATTGAGCTAACTTTTAATTAAAAGTGTGTCGACACACTACTCTCTTTGTTAGAGAGTGGTGTAGCCTACGTGAGTGTTTTTCATGCAGGTCTCAATACTGACACTTCGGGAGATTCATGCTACTCCGCTGTGAGTGAATATTAATCGTCATGTCATGCCAATATTGAGAGTTCGGCTGGGAACATAGCATAGGAAAATACCAGGCAAGTCAATGCATTAGTGAATAATACCTGTGGGGAATAAAATTCACAGAATATTTGGGATCGTTGTTGTATGCACCATTCCGAGTGAATATATATATATATATATATGTCCAAATATATTGAATTGCTCAATACATCCGTGAGCGAAGAGGTTTTTGCACTCATCACTTTCAAATGGCTTCTGTTCCTTTGCAGGATGACAACGCATTAAAAACAGGGTTTCACAATTTTGACCCTGAACCGAAAACCACCATCAACATTAAGTCCCCTGCTTAGTACGTAACAGTGAAATTGTTGCGGGGTAAGCACTAGATGGTGACAAATAAAGATAAAACTTATGAGGAAAAGTAGACAGATGTTACCAGGAGAGGTGGGTCGTCTTGTCCTTGGAATATGGCACGAGGCGTCCAGATGAGCGTTCCCCTAGCATGATGTCGGTTGGCCCCAGGTAGATCAGGCAGACGGTTTTTTTGTATCTCAAACTGCATTCCAAGTCCCTTGTACATCTGAGCATTGCCGGAAAGCATGTCCAAGTTTTCCTGGCTTCGGTTGGCATGGAGGAAAAATTGAGGCGTGTGAAGCATCTCAGCCAACAAGTGCTAGGACTGAAAGGTTTGCTTCCTAGATAAAGCGCTGGAGGGTGGAGAATGAGCAGCTCTCGGGAGAACGTAAACTCCTGGATAAACATTAACACCCTATTCATGACGGCGTCATAATCCTCGACTCTGACGTGGACGAACCGGAATACCCCCAAAAGGCTGTTGAAGCAGTTTCTGAAAAGGATGTCGGGGCAACTTCCAAAAAGTGTATAGGATGAGTGGCATCTGGAGAAGATGTTGAAGCGGGCTCCGAAGTGAACGTTGGTGCTGCTTCCGAAGAGGATGTTGAAGCGGCTTCTGGAGAGGGTTCCAGTGAAGACGCCATTGACCTTGGCGTTGATGATACTTCTTTGATGTTTAGTAGTCTTTTGTTTCATGCGGCTGGAGCCAGGGCTTCATCAAATAATAATCCTTCATTCATGCTGCTTTCATGATTTTACGTTTCCAGTTGGATGAATGAATGAAATCTCTCGACTAAGAAATCCAGATTCTTAGAAAGATCTCGCAATATCTTGAAACTTTAGATGTAACACTCTCCGGTAGCCTTATGTTTGATATTCCTCATGCAGATTACATGCTTCTTGAAGATTTGTGGCATGCCGGCTAGGTCATGGGAGTTTTTCCATGAATCTAAAGACCTAATAAGCCACATATTATGGGATAAACGGATGAGAGAGGCCTTATCTTCAATTGACGACATGTGCAACGCGATTTCTGAAGAAGCAATATCGAACTGGGAGTGTCACTTGGTACGTGCGCCACCTTCAGATTCGTTGCTTCCCGGTTCATGAAATGATTTTCAAAATCCGAAAATTGCATATTGAAGTGGACAGAACCTCCTCTAGGGATCACGTCGATCAAAAGAGGTGGTGATTGAGAAACCGTCTCAAAGTTGAAGCAGGCTGCTCTTCAGGATACGGTGCCTTCCAAGAAGAATCTGTTGCTACTTGAAGATTTCTCTTGAATATCTTGTTCTTTCTTTTTCCTTTACATATTCCCCTCTTAGGTATTTACTGAAAGATTTAAGATGTTTCTTTCATGGTTTGATTTTTTTTGGTTTTGAACTGATGGGTAATGGTTTTGTGAGGAAATGATATTTCGATTAACTGATAAAATGAAATCCTAATTATGAATGCACGCAGTGCAGTCATTTTGGAGGAATTACAAATATTGCATGAAAAGGGGAAATGCTAAAAAAAATGCTAAAGAAAAAGGCGACGTGTCGTCTTAGGTATTGAAAGGTTTAAGCCACCTGGCGTGTATTACTACGCCTTCTAGCTTGTCATCCTTGATAAGTTTGCAGTAGCCTCCCAAGATAATTTCTACTACTAGGTACGGCTCATCTTCTGGGGAATTTGGCGGAGCAGGTTGGGCAGCGACCCTTACTACTATATCTCCAACTTGAAATGGATTTGGGCGTTGCACCGTTACTTGATTCTTAGATTCCCCATCTTTGACTGTGAAAGCTTCTAAATTTTTAATAAAACATTTGAAAGGCCCGGCACCCCATTCACATCTCCTAGTAATGGCTGGGTTGACGATCGGGTCAAGTCCCCGGCCCTTGACAGAAAGAGGAGTAACTGATTGCAGAAAGGGTTGTTCAATAAGACTTACTTGGGTTCGGAATCTACGAATGTACATCGCCGGGCTCTCTCTAGGAAATTGGGCCATATTGGCAAGTTTTTTATACGGCAGCAAATAATCCTCAGGGTTGGATGGCTTGTTGGAAATCCGACGGGTATAAACACCGGTAAAGGACATACTCCCAGATTTGCTTTGTTGCCATGCACCCACGAGCCAAAAAACCTAAGTTTAAAGGAGAATCGACTCTAGTTGCAACTAGTATCACACATGAGGTGTGGGGATTAGGTTTCCCAATTGCTAGAGTTCTCCTTTATATACTTTTAAAATCAGGGTTTGCAATCTAAGTTACCTTGGTAACAAAGAATTCAATATACACCGTTAGATGAAAACCTGATTAGATTACGGCTAATATCTTTCAACCGTTAGATCGAACTTAGCTTGTTATACACAAATAAAATGTGCTTTCATTTAGATAAGGGTAACCGTACATAAACATGTGCACACGGTGGGTTCTACAATAGTTAACCGAAGTTAGGCATATGAATACTTTCTTATTAACCTTGTTCATCTCAATCACAACTAGTTCAAATGACTCAAATGAAACTAGTTATGGAGTTGTTCAATTGTTTATATTCTCGTAGAAGTATACAAGACACAATCGAAGCAAAATCGATTTTGATTCACTTGAATCAATTCATGAACATTATAGCCACGGTTTGCAAAGGATTGCATTCCTTAATATATAAATATATTAGTTCATGAATAAACCGATTTTAGAACTTAACCTACTCAGGTACGCATACCGGTATGCATACCTAATTAGCCGGACTGAGTTTGGGTTCGCCAGTACGCATACCTCCAACCTCAGTTGAAATTTTGTAACTTGAAACTTACGACAGTACGCATACGGGTATACATACTTAAGTTCCCGGACTTTCACAAAACCAATCAGTACGCATACGGGTATGCATACCATGGTTCCCGGACTTTCACCAAACCAAGCAGTACGCATACGAGTATGCATACCATGGTTTCGGATATGGACAACATATATGCAAGTACGCACACTATGCTATATCCAATCATGGTTAATCATTCTAAACTCCATTTTCAATCATTGAAACATTCTCGGTACACAAATTACTAGATTCAAAGCAATTTTCAAGTGATCGAATGATCAATACGAAACATTCCAAGTCTACATCAAATGACTGTCTCACACAAATCATGTAAGATGTTACAAGGCGATTTTCACATGATCATCTTTTGACTTGCGTCAAGAATATAAGATGAACTTGGTTAAAGCAAAAGCTTACCAACACATATTTCGAGAAATATGTAAGCGAGTTAAACTCAGCTCGAAATATCAAAAGTGCATAAACTGAAAACTATATCGTTATACGACTTTTTTCTCAAGAAGGAGATAGAGTAGAAATAGACATTCTGAGTGATAGATGAGTTCAAGTCTTCACATACCTTTTGTTGATGAAGTTCCACAAGCTCTCCTTAGTAGTTCTTCGTCTTCAATCGATGAACACCATGAAGTCTAAAGCTCAACTACACAATCTATCCTAATCCGAGACTTAACCGTAGATGGACTAGAAATCAAGACTTATAGTTTTGACAACTAAACTTGACAAACAAGCTTGAGATAGCAATGCTTGCGAGTTCGACCGAGCAATGCTCTAACATTTTCAATAGCTTATGGTTAAGAACATAATTGTGCAAGTCAATTTATTTTGGTTTGTATGTATTGTTTATGGCTTAACAAAATACGGGATCATTTGTTTAGTCCAATTCGATTCCGGATAAGAGAAACTAAGTTAAATTCTGATCTTAGTTAGACTTATCAAATTGAAGGATTTGTTTATTCAATTCTAATCAAATGCCTTGACAAGAAAAACTAGTTAACAAACCTAGTTCTTGTCTTGTCTAAAGAGAAAGGTCTAAGTTATTTTCTGAATAATTAGAGCCTGATGAGAGAAATAAAGTTAATTCTGATCTTTATTTTGGTCTTATCGAAATAATAGATTGTATGTGTACAATCGGTTTAACAAGGAAACTAAGTTTCTTAGTCAATTTGTTAAACTATTAGGTAAAATTGCTTCGGGCAATAGTTTTCCTTGATAACATATTAAAACTAAATTACTTGTAGTTTCGGTTTTAATATTGGTTATCTAAAGTGGTATGTGAAACCTTCGTGCTTAACTCTTATAGGTTGTTTACAAGTCTTTTGGATTTGTAAGATCCTTTCGGTTTGACCTATATTTGCTCGAACCTTTGTCATTTTGTGACAAAAAGGGGGAGAAATATATAGAGTAAACAAGTGATTTGCAATCACTAAGGAAAGGACAATTATGCTTAAACGTTATATCTAACGAAAGAGTAAAGCATTGACTAAGGGGGAGAAACATATCATATTGTTGTGTAGTCATTATGTACTAAAAAGGGGGAATAACAAAGATGTTCGGATTGAATATCTACCTATCTTATCTTTAGGGAGAGTATAAGCTTTGTTATTCATATGTCAACAGTGGCATTTATTGATTGAATAAATGCAGGTTATTGTGCTGTTGAAACTTGGAATCAAGCGTATGTATAATGAGTTCTTGTAATTTGTTTATCCATATGTATCAAGAGTTTTGTCACTAAAATTGACAAAGGGGGAGATTGTTAGAGCATAACTCGGTTGAACCCACCAAGTGTTGGTATGTCAAGTTTGGTTGTCATATTTTAGTGAGTCAAAACTCATCTAAAAGTCGCTTGATTATGTACTAGAGATAACTTCGTTTAGGTTAGACTAGAAAGTCTAAGAATGTTGAGACATACAAGTATTACTCGAAGACCTGAAGAACGTGAAGAAGTAACGAGCTATAACGACGACATCATCCTTTCTCTTGAGGTTAGTAATATTGACTTGAACTGTTTCATTCCTAACGTATCTTTCAAGTCGTGCTATATTGAAAACATAACTGCGAAGATGTGTATAAATATATATTACTCTAGTAGTGAGACATGATCATAGTATTAGGGAATTAGACTACGAAGTATAAAGCTTATCTTTTGAACTTCGTAGATATGACATCGACATAATCTTATGAATGTTGTTATGATTATGTGAATTGGTAAAGGTGAAGATTTCATCCTAGGAAACAATATTTTACATTTGTTTAAAGGAAGTACATCATGGACTTTGTTTTATGAATCGAAAGGGAAATCGCTAGGCTTATTGGTACGGCTATTCATTGTAAATCTTTGGATTACCAATATGTGTGAGATGGTATAATCGATCGTAACTTTGTTATGTATCTTGGTACAACTAATCACAATGCCTGACTTATGATTTGGTATGACTAGTTTTGATTAATTAGTGTAACAGATCCTAAGTAATCAATGGTAAGATCGATATTTGTAATTGGTGTGACCGATCCTAGTAATTAGTGTGACCGATCACAGAGAGTTGTGTAATCGATCCTTGTAATTGGTGTAACCGATCCTGGTAATTGGTGTAACCGATCCTGGTGACTGGTGTGACCGATCACAAGCAATACCATGTGTATATGGTAACCGGTCCTGGTAATTGATGTAAACGATCCTGGTAACTGATGTAACCGGTCCTGGTAACTTATGTGACCGATCACAAGTGCTTCCATATTAGGGTATAACCAATCCCAGTGATTGGTAGAACCGATTGAACCCATGGATTTGAAGACGAAGAAGATTTCTTATTGGTTTCTCATATCTTTGTGTTGCACAAACCTTGATCGGCTGGGATCCAACTAGAACCGGATTTATTTGATTGATTAGTTACGTGAGATCGACATCACTTTATAGTTTCTTGTTGGAATCTATATCGATTGATTGCAAATCTAAACTTGACTAGTTTTGTTGTTATTGGATAAATTGATCTAACCAGGCAAATGAGTTTATTAGCTTAAACGGAAGAGCCTTTGCATATGACTTGAGATATCTTATCTTAAGGAATCAATAGAGTTCTTACCAAACAAATTTGTTGTTCCTTTACTGTTTGGAATACGATCCAAAGGAATTGTTTAAGTGTGTGCACTCATCGCAGTCAGAAGCGCAAGGATACTGAGGAAACTAAGTGAACTAGGGTTAGTTGCTTGGTCTCAACTATACGAAGTTGGTTTAGATTTTATATAGCGGCTTAATTCTGAGAGTATTCAATTCTGGACTAGGTCCCGGGGTTTTTCTGCATTTGCGGTTTCCTCGTTAATAAAATCTTGTTGTGTCTTTTACTTTTCTATTTCCGCAATTATAAATATTTATTATAATTTAAAGTAAATTACACGAACGTTAACTCCGCTTTACTTGATAGAGATCCTATAGAATTTGGTTAAGTCCGAAACTATTATCAAGTAATCACACTTTGGTAGTCGTATTGTCTCGATCTCGTATCCATAGACAATCACACAAAGTGTGAATACCGATTTGTTGTATTGTCTTGACTCAGTCTATAGACAATCACTTTCGGTAGAGGAATTATAGGTGGATAAATTAAAGATTGTGGTGCATTTGGGTACCCTCGTCTTTTCAAATGCTCTAACACCATCAAATGTGAATGCTTCCCCCTTTTCCTCCAAGTAGCGTGCTTTCACGACTTCGTGTTACAAAAACACGACACAAGCTTCCTTTGTTAGTTACAAATTTATAAAAGTAGATTATGTAGAATAAACCATAAAAATACTCACACATTGTTAAAGGGACATGCTAAAGTGGCTAGCGTTCAAAATCTGTTGTTAGATACCTATAAAGCAACTCTCGCATCTAGGATGACTTGGTGCCTATCATGGATTTGTTGAAGACTTCTTTATTCGGGTTCCCATAATTTTGTATAAATTTGTTATATATCTTTGCCCAAAAGCTCTCGGATGAGGAGTGATCAACTCGACTTTCGGCGTACCATGCTTTTGTGATTGCCAAATCTTCTGCGGAGTCAAACGATGCCATTTCTTGTATGTGGAGGTATGAAATGAGTAGTTGTGGAGTATATGGAGTGAGAGGGAATAGGATTAGAAATTTTGGGGCAAATTGGGTCAAAGGATGAGGTCTCTATATATAGAGAAAGACCCCAACAACTAGTTTTTTTCGAAAAAAAGTGAAATAATTTGGAACAATCGGTCTTCCCGAATGTCCATAAAAACCGATTTTTCTTTCATTCCCATTAGAATCGGTCTTTATAATTGGTAACATAAACCGATTATGCGCATGTACAAAATTTGCATTTTCACCGACATTAATCAGTTTATATATTTGCACATGTAATCTGATTCTCACTAGAAAAAGATATAGAAAAAAAAAATTAAGCATGAAGAATTGGATTATACTGACCCCCACATAAACCAATTCTATGATAGAACCTAGACAATCGGTTTATGTCAGAATTCGTATAGCCCGATTGTTTGCCTGTATTTGCAAAACAAAATTTTGAGCATGCATAACCTTGTTTTACGATAAACCCATTATACACATAATTATAATTAAAACACTTTAACAACATTTAAGTTCAAACCATGATCATCCAAGAAATAAACATTAAACCATCCAAAAAAAGTGTTAAAAACTTAAAACTTCAACCACCCGAAGTCTTAAAAACTTAAAACTTGAACTTATAATATCTAAAAGACAGCATCAGCATCATGGAGCACCAACATCGGGAGCATCGGCAGCAGCATCTTCAGTAGCACCCATTGTAATAACATCACCGGCATCGGCAGCAGCACCCGATATAACAGCAGCGAACATTTGTTCCCATAGGATATCATCCTCACCGTCCGCCTCCCTCCATGCTGCAATTTTATCCCTTCTCCTTCTAGAAAATCGGATGACCTCAATCAGCTTTTCCATTAAAAGGTGGTCCAAAATTTTGAACGTCTGCTCCAACTTGGTCTCGCTTCCAAAGGTGAACTTGTACATGCTCTTTTCCACAATCTCCGGTTTTCTTGCACCATCCTTTTTCTCCATCGGGCGGTTAAAGAAGCTCAGATGACTGAAGCCCATATCTACAACAAGAAAATCAAACCACATACACAAGAAAATGAAACCCCAAGAATCGGTTTATGTGGTACATATATAAAAACCGATTGTGAAATGGAATATGAAGAGACAACTCCACAATCGGTACATTACCGGGTAAATAAAAACCGATTATAAGAGCACAGAGACCAAAAAAATTTTTATACACATAATCGGTTTATGCTAATGCACTTATAAACCGATTCTGGTGATGTCTTTTCATGTTCTGATTTCAACACAGATTCGGTTTATGCTAGTCATCATATAAACCGATTCCTCTGCATGCTCTTCATGGCTGAAGAACAAAATCAAGAATCGGTTGATACGATATGTCAACATAAACCGATTCTGGGAAATTTAGAGATTTTGATTTTTCAAAATCGAAGTTTTAAACATGTAAATCAATGAAGAAATGCGAATCATAGAATGGGTTAATGGAGATTTACCTTTTCTTGGTTGGATCGGAGATCGTTGGAGAAGAGGATCAAAAAAAATAAAAAATTGATCAGGGTTTATGGAATTTGGAAGGATCAGATGAGAATATAAAGTTTTTTTTGGTTTAGTTTTTATGTTTTTGATTTTTTTACTGAAAATGGTAAGGATTAGTATTTATATTGGTTAGTAGAGGGATATTTTTGGGACTACATTAGTCTTTTTGTCAAATTTGACACCCCGTAGCCTTTTGTGAAAGGTGAGAGAGGAATTTGATAGGCCAAAATAACTGGACTAGGCCCCAAATTAGCCAGGTTCTTTTTAGGTTTAGTCATTTTTTCCTATGTTATTGATATAGGTGTGTTTTGTTATGAAATCCATGTAAATATGAAACAAGGATTTGCAGTGAAAAGGTGTCAACATACTTTGAACACGAGCAGTAACTCTTATCATTTATTGTTCAAAGATATTCCTTGGTACTCAAGGTGATCATGTGCCGAAATAAATTAAGAATCTTTTAATTAAGGTTTTTGGTTTTATATGCTTTAATTACCAACAATTAATGCAAAGCTCTAGAGAATAAAAATTAGTAATGTGCATTTACTAATTTGAGATTTTCTATTGAGAGATTTCAGAAAATATTGGACCAACATTTATTGGAATTATGAAAACCGGATTTGAGAATTCATTGCATATCTTGAGAATATTTTCGGTTTTGGAAATTCCTTGGTGTCCAAACATCCTTGGTTTATAAATACCTAAGTTTGCATTTCTAGCAAACTATCCTAAGATCCAGGCAAACTTCATTTCTTGTTGTTTCTGGTGGAGCCGTCTATTCGGAGAGGAAAGTATCCTAATTAGGTGAAATCTCTTACGACCGCTCGTTTAAAGACTTCTGTGGGATCAAGAAGCTCTACGAGTACCGTTGGTGGGAAACTAGATAATTGTAGTGTTATTAGTTTTCGATTTGATTTGATTGATTAACGGTTGTTGAAACTTTGATTGCACCTAGTTTGTTTATGCTTGAGAATCTTCTCTTCTGATACAAGATTCACTCAGACTAGATTAAAGTATCGACGGGATCTTTAGAACTGTTGTTAGATCTAAAGACATCTTGTGATAATCCATTGTTAACAGAATCCGTTCCGTGTGTGATTGATCAAAAAAGATTCAAGTGGTGTTGTGCAGGTATCTGAAGAAAATAGAAGATTTGAAGATGAATAAGAATTCTTATTAGTTTTCGTATCTTGTTGATTTAGTGCACAAACCTAGAATCAGTTTATCTTTGATAGATCTGATTGAGTAGTTGCGTGAGATTGGTATTGTGTATATTTCTTTTTAAGATCTATATTAATTGAGTGCTAATCTATAGATGACTATTTCGGTAGTTATAATTAGATTGATCTAACCATACAAAGGAGTTTATTAGATTAAATAGAAGATCCTTTTTCAACGACTCATCTATATCTTGTAGCAAGATCGATTAGAGTGGTTACCAAACTGATTCTTCCTTTGTTGTTTGGAATACGATCCAAAGGACTTGCTATTCACGTGCGTGACTCTAGAAGTCAAAGGCGCAGGGATATTGAGGGAACTAAGTCGCTAGGGGTAGTCTGCTTGGTCTCAACTATACGAAATTTGTATTAGATTTTGTATATCGGCTTAATTATGAGAGTATTCAAAACTGGACTAGGTCCCTTGGTTTTTCTGCATTTGCGGTTTCCTCGTTAACAAAATCTTGCTGTGTCATTTACTTTATTTTTCCGCATTATAATTGTTTTATTATAATTAAAGTAATTTCACTTTACGTTAACTCTGTAATACTTGATAGTGATCCTATAGAGTTTGGTCATTACCGAACCTATTATCAAATACACACTTTGTTGTCGTATTGTCTCGATCTTGTATCCATAGTCAATCACACAAGTTATATTGTTGTTGTATTGTCTCGATCTCGTATCCATAGACGATCACACGAAGTGTGAACCGAATTGTCGTATTGTCTCGACTTTGTCCATAGACGATCACATTCGGTAGAGGACTTATAGGCTGAAATAAAAAGATTGTGGTGTATTTGGGTACCCTCATCTTTTCAAAACACAAGGCTGACTCCACCACAACAAGACTATAGATTCTTGGAAAACAAAAACCATGATGGCTCCCTTAGATTGTTTCTAGACTAGCTTCTATTGTTTTGAAAGGAAATTCGTTACAATTTCAACAAACCTCTCTGGAATCAATCTGAATTAAAGTAAGTTAAATAGAGACAAGAGAAGCTCGATGGAGCTTGAACACCCCTGCCTCACCGGCAACGTTTCCCTGGGCTACAGAGCGGCTCGCTCAACTTACAGTAATCATCATGAACTTCGAGGTATGCTTAATAGAGCAACCAATATGTCTTTTAAACGACTTTCCTATTAAGCTCGTTACCCTATCGGTCTCGCGAAGGTTACGTGTTCCTAAGGTCGGCAAGAAGGAAACGGTGATGAAATCTGAGACCTTATCTTGATTTGTCCAAGCCTTTCCCTTTACTAGAAATTAAAAATTGTATTCAATTCCTCAACATATATGCATACGAAGGAAGACAATAACCCGCTGACAGGGGACTCGCGGGTGTTTATAAAAACTTACCTCCCGTTCCAGACGGGGGATGAACCGCTGAAGTCGACTCGGGCCACCGAATCCTATGTCAGTGTACGAACCCGAGGTGCCGAGGAAATATCGTAATTGTTGTCCTTCCCTGTGCATTTTAATATTTAATTACCCTTCCTTAGGGTTTAAAAATAAAAATAATGTCCAAACGTCCAATGTCCAATGTCCAAAAGAAAAGAAAATTACAAAAAATAAAAGATATCCTAATACAATTTCTAAAAAGAAAATATAAAAAATTAAAAGAAAAATAAAACTAAAAATCTAAAAACCTAAAATGAATAAAATTCTTTGTCTTTTTTTCCTTTTCATTTAGCTTTTATCTTTGACTCCAAGTCTTTTAGTCACCAAAGTTTTTGGCTCAATTCCATTTCGAACCAAACTCCAAACCTGTAGCACAAAGATAAATACGCAAAGAAATGTAAAATAGAACAAAGTAAAAATGATAAAAATAAAAACCTAAAAATAAATCTAAATCTAGAAAACTCTAACTAAAAAAGTCTGCGTCGGCGATGCCAAAAATTAATGGGATTTCAATAGTGTTGTAGTAAGATGATTCGTTCAAAACTTGTGAAAGCAATAGATTTTAGACATAATTTTAAAACTTAAATATAACAAACTCAAAGTAAAAGGTGTTGTGAAAATTATGGAGAGACTAGGGCTAGGATTCTACCATTCATCAATAATTATGTGATTCAATACTAATTCATATCATGCAATTTAAACAATCGATTTGATTCTAAATATTGCCAAAATCAGATTTCCAAAATATCAAATGTTAGTCGCAAGTATAACGCATCAAGAGTCTAAAACTAAGCATGCATCATCAAGAGAAAATACATTTAATTAATAAAAATCATTTTAATTCATTTTTTATCAATGCAATTAATCATATTAAAATATTGCATATATTTATTAAATAAATATTACCACATAATTCTATAGAGAATGGATTCCTCCGTCACCCCAGTGATTGGGTTTAGCTCATCATGATGGAAACACGCTAAAAGTATGATTTCATTGTTCAAAATGGTGTTTACAAAGATGAAATTCTATAAAAACAGAGACTCATAACGGTAAAATGGCGTTACAAATCAGTGGACTGAGTGTTACAAACAAAACAAAGTTACTGTTACGAAAGGAATAATAGATGACAGTCAATAGACAGTGGTCTTTGACTGTATTCAGCTTTTCACCTTCTTCTCTTCTCTGTTGATAATCAACTACTTTGCAGCTCTCTTTTTTTCCCCCCAAAACCTCCGTCCCCTCTGCAACTCCTCGGCACTCTATATATACTTGACAGGACCACATTAACTCCACAAATCTTTACCATAACTTGCAGTAAAGAAAATATATTCCCGGGTTGTTTTATTTTCTTTCTTGTCTTCTGACGCTGTCAATCAGTGTTTACACGCTCTAATCATGCTGCCAACACATCAATCCCGCGATTACAACCCATATTTTTCAATTCTAACACCATTATCACTCCTGTTTAGTCAAAACATGATATTCCAAGTCAATCCCAGCGATTTAATCTTTCCAAAACTCCCTGAAATCCTTCACCGAAACTCTCGGATTTTCTCCAGAAAAACTCGTAACTCCCTGTTCAATTCAATCCCGATGATTCAGCCAATTCTAATCAAAATAAACAACCATAACACGCTTGTTAAGCTTAAACAAGACTTCCCAATCAATTACAGCCATTGAGTCTCACATAATCGCCTCCAACATACGAACCCTAAATTCTGTTTTCTGAAGAACCCCTTTTCCCGCCAATTTTTAAATTCCAAAGGTAGGGGATGACCTCCCCCTCACAAATATGGGGGTGTGAATAACAGTTGGCGCCCTTAGGTGCATATAGTAAAGAAGGTGCCCCTTAGTAATTGAGATTCCCCTTATCAAAAATTATGGTCCATTTAGCAGTTGTCCTCCGTGGGTGCCTCGAGTAATTTTTCGAGCCGAATTTTCCAAAAATGTTTATTTCCCAAAATAACTACAAACACATAAAGCACCATAATAAGTACAAAATCGAGAACCAACAATACAGAAAATTGAGGACAACTTAGACACAAAAATGTGTCTATCAATTGTGGTTCAAGATCAATGTCTTTATGTACATGAAAATAAATGTTAAGCTTTTAAGTTCAAATCAACTAGTTTCAGCTAACCATGTTGGACATAGTCTTTGTACACGTCGGTTACGGTTTACCTAACCAGAGTGTATATCTTGTTTATGTGAATAAGATTCAAAGTTTTCATCTAACGGTGAATATTGTTTGCTTGGTTCCAAAGCTATCTTAGCTTAAACCTAAAGCAACCTATGCTTTGAATGTCTATATAAGGGGAACTCTTGGCAACTGGGATTTTTGAATCCCGACACTACTTTTTGGTGTGTCCTAGTTGTATCTAGAGTCGTCTTCTCCAGAAACCCTTTTAGGGTTTAGCGACTATCAAAGACTTCATTGGTATTGTGAATCTAGGTCCAGTTATCTTTTATCTTGATAACTTGAGTATCCTGATCTTGTTCGATTGTTGATTTATCACTTGAACAAGATAGATAGAAATCACAAAGTTCTCTTCGTCTCAAACTTTGTGATTCCGTAAGTTTTATACTTGTGAGGTGAATAATAATCCAGGCTGCACTTCGGGTTGCATAAGTCTGGATTTTAAGGATAACTAGACTTCTGTCAAATTGTTATCGATTTCCATCACCTTGATCCTACGTTTGATATGATCATCTGTTTCGATCATAAATCAGGAAATCAATTATAAGCTTAATATGTGGGAGACATATTTGGTTTATAGTCTTCAATTGAGTTGAAGAAACTCTTAGTTGGTGTGACGTCATCTAATGGAATCAATTGCGCAGAGTCATGATAGGATTCAAGAGGCGTAAGGAGCGCGACTGTACCTTAATTGGTGGATTTCCTTTTAGGGCTCAACTACATTCCAGACCGAAGTTAATTGGTAGTAGGCTAGTGTCTATAACGGCTTAATACAGTTTGGTGTTCAATTTGGACTAGGTCCCGAGGTTTTTATGCATTTGTGGTTTCCTCGTTAACAAAATTTTCGGTGTCTGTGTTATTTTTTTTCCCGCATTATATTATTTATCTTTATAATTGAAATATCACAGGTTGTGCGTTTATCAATCACATTAGATAGGTCCGACCTAGTTTGTTGGATAAGACTTGATTGATCCTTGGATATTGGTCTTTGGTACCATCCAAGAACTCTCTTTGAGATTAGGTTCACCGATTCAATTCTGTAAACGTTTTAATCACAAGAGAGATAGAGATATAACTCTAGACACTTTCCTTGATTGAGCTTTTAATCTCGGAGTTTTGTTGAGTTTGTCCATACAGATTGCCTTCGAAAAAGTTGGTGGTGTATTTTGGTACCCCCAGTGTTTTCAACAACCATAAGTTTTCAAAGTTCAATACTAAAAACAATACTTCCAATTAAAATAAGTTAAACAATCAACACTATCGGTTTTTATGGGCGGATTCGGTTGGTTTTAGCATCAAACCATAAACTGATCTATGTATATCTGGTTTTTAGATCCATACCCATATACCAACCCATTACGGATGGGTTCGGTTTAAAAACCCACGGATTCATCGGGTGCGGACGGGTTCTGTTTGATGGGTCGGTTCTTATGCAGCTCTAATAATCATTGTCTTTATTGATCTCTTAACCAAGGAGTTTCGAATATGGTATATCAGTGGATTACAGATCTTAAATGGAAGATCCTTGACTTTGTTGTTGTCATATACTTCGGTATTGTGAATGGAAAGTTTTGACCAAATAAATCTAATCTTCTACTGTATGGGATACGACCCAAAAGAATATTGTCTTACCAGTTAAAAGACTGGTAGCAAAGTTTTGAGAATAATTAAAGAGATCTACTAGATCTATTCCTAAAGAGAACAGAGGTTCTACTAGGATATCTAGTATTCTAACTGTTAATGTTGAGTAACTAGGGTTTTAGTTTGCTTGGACTCAATTACACGAAGTTGCGAGTTTTAGTTTTGTGTAGTGGCTTAATTCATTGAGTATTCAAATCTGGATCAGGTTTTTGGATTTTTCTATAAGATTGTAGTTTTTCTCGTTAACAAAATTCTGGTGTGTGCTTTAATTTATTTTCGCATTATAATTGTCTTTACTATAATCAAAGTATTTGTACGTTTCATTACCTTGTTTTAAGTTAGTGTCTAACCTTTATAAGATTGAAAAGTTCATACAAGGTGTGTCTGCATAGGTTGATCAAAAAAGATTATTGGTGTACTCGGTACCGTCGTATTTTCATTTTGATTAGAGCTATTATTTTCGCTACAAAATTCTCAAAAACCTAATTTTTTTCCAAAAAAAATCTTCCAACAAAATTCATAAGTTAAATCTAACGAAAACTATAATCCAAAAGTTTGTTTAACTAATTTAATCTAACCATATTTACTTAACTAATTAAATGGATTAGTATTAATTATGGGCAAATTATCCATTACTAAAATTATATGGCTAAGGGACTTTAGATTTTACTTCCAGATGATCTTATTTTGTTGACCAAGTATACCACCAACTTTTTTGTTCGGAAACCTATACGGACAAAATTGTTACAATCAGTAGTATATATCAATAGATGAGATCATGTACCTTACTTGTATAACAAGTTTACTTGGAGGATCTCCAAAATTAATATCTAAGTATCAACATAGTATGTGTCCGAACTTTATGTGAGCCGAATTCCAATAAGAGCAAGTCTTTTAATATGTATTTCAAGATATGATTTCTCAAGAATAAATCTTGTAGGTTCAACATAGTATTTTAGGCTTAAAAACTGTCTAGGTTGTTTAACGTGCTACTTGTGATATTTTTATTATAAAGATAAATAATATAATACATAAAATAAATAATACAAGAGACCAATTATTTTCTTGTTAACGAGGAAAAACTCTGTGTGCATAAAAACCTCGAGACCTAGTCCAGGTTTAAACACCACACTGTATTAAGCTGCAACAGACACTAGTCTGCTATATGACTTCATACTAGAATGTGGTTGAGACCCGAATCGATCCTACGAGTAATTCGTTTTCAGTCCTGCTCCTTATGTCTCTTGTATCTTACAATACCCTACGCAAATTGATTTCCATAACTGACGTCCTTTATAGGCCTAAGAGTCTGCTTTAAGCTAAGTGAAGACTTTTGACTATTCTGCCTCTAACAGAAAGCATATTTGATTTCCTTCAGAAATATATTAAATCAAGGTAATGGAAATCCATATGCCATGAGGAATCTTCAAGGAAAAAAAAATCAAGCAAACTCAATGATTAAGATAACTTACTCTCTTAAAAAATTATAGAGATGTCTAATTAATTCTACCTCACAAAAACAACCAAAATAGAATCAAAACAAAAGTGTTATAGATTTATATCTTGTGGAATCACGAAGTCAAAGACACAGCGTACTTTGTGATTTCTATATATATTGTTCCTTATCTATAGTTTGGAAACTACGACAATCAGTAAGAACAAGATCCGGATAACAAAGAACTATCAGGTAAAAGATAATCTTACTGGTATTCAAGAATCCCTTAGTGAAGTCTTTCAAAGTCGTAATCTAATACAATTTCACCATAGGAAACCTAGGTTTTAGGGGACAATTCTAACCGCAACTCGGATACATAAGTGCCAGGATTAAGATTCTAGTTTGCAGGAAGTCCTCTATTTATATTGATGAACAGAGCTTGGACGCTTACAAACAAAGCTAAATTCTTTAACTAGTTCCCATGTTTACAAATTTATTTGTAACCAAGCAAGCTAAACTTCTCTGTATAGATTGTTCATGTAAGCATGTGACAAGTTTTCTTTGAATCACAAAGAAGAAATGTGCAACCTTATATTAGTTGAAATACACGTTATGCACCAAGCGATTTTTCAAGGAACAACGGTCAAGTAGTTTCGAAGCCGACAAGCATAAATTGGAGTTCAATGTTACACGACCAAAATCAATTCGTGAACTATCCAAAACCGTTTGTGAACAATTAGTCGTCTTGTAAATCTGAATCCTTTCATATTTAATAATTTTGCAAAATTTTAAAAATAGTTTGTGTACTCAAATATAAAAAGTATCCATGACTCTTTCAAAATCAACCAGTTTGTGTACTATTGAAAGAGAAGTTGTCCAGGAATATCTCAAAATCTACCAGATTGCGAACTGACAAAATCAGTTCGTGTAAGCGAGTTAATTGAGATCTAATTCATCAAATCATATAATTTATAAGTTCAAGTTCGTGAACTGAGTAAATCAGTTTGTGAACATAAAAATTAACTCGAAAACTCCTTATGAACTTATTATGCAATTACGATATTTTGGATAATAAATTGTTTTCAATATATTATGCAACAACTTTTATATTGCTTGAATTTTTTTATTTGTAATGTTCGTTATAATATTAAAGTCATACGATATATCTTAGTAGATAGAATGGAAGATAATATGAGTAAATAAGATAGTCAGTCTTCACATACCTATGTTGATGAAGTATCGGTTGACGTCATTATCCGTCAGTCTTCAATGAGGTCGATTGCTGAATTCTGATACTCAACTACCTTGCTCTATTCCAAATCTGAGACTAACTCTAGTAGACTATAAATCAAGATATAGTTTTGATCAACTAAATATGACAACGAGCTTGATATACCAAAACCTGTGAGTTCGACCGAGAGATGTTCTAACATCTCGCACTACTCACAAAGTGATGCCATGAGCTCGAATCACTCACAAAGTGACGCAGTTGCCTTGAATTAACCATAAAGTGATACCCATGCCTCATATTTTCATTGAGTTGATGCCAATAATCGACACAGTCACTCAGAATCAATTTCCTATGAATAAGAGTAACATGGTGATGTTCGTGCATCACTGTCAACTTCTACGACTCTCAGCCGCCAACGTCAAGTTGTTATTAGCGCCACTATATCTCCACACCTTCATGGATACTCATCACCTCATGTTGATGCTATGAAGTGCTCTACTTCCATCAAGTACTAGGCTTACTCAACTGCCAACATCTGGCATCAATCATTAGCACTGGCATGCAAACAAATTCCCACGACTGATATAGTTGGAACTCAATGCTCACTAGCATTAATAGTCGACTTTAATCGAAGTATCAAGTTCACCAAGTCTCTATGAGGCTTATTATTCTCAGTAAACTCATCCTTAGTATGATTAATTCGTTTTCATTTGAAGTCTCGGCCCAACCAGTTGGCCAGGTAGTCTCCCACGGATAACTTAAACAACTTAACAGTAGCAACACTTGACACTACTTGTTAATTTCTACGAGATATCAATTATGTCACATGGGGGATATCTTTACATTATTTTTCTGACAGTCTAGAATATATGTGGTATAATGTTACACTCACAATGAGAAAGAGGAGTTAGTCGTGGAGCGTGGTTATGAGAAATACAGATACTGGGCATGGACTTCTAAGGATCTTCACATCTCTGCATACGTGACCACTTCACACATCTCCCGCTCTGTACACTCCGCTCACCTTTTTCACTAACAATGAAATCAATATTTGTTAGACTATTATAAATAGGTCACTCGACTTCTTCACAAAAGAGAGAGTCTTATCTCGGTTTCACATCTCAGCTTTCTCCTAGTCTTAACAATGGAGGAGCCTCAGTAAGGTAGTTTCACAAAAAACGTCTAAGAACTTCATTTATAGTTCAATAACATCATACCCTCAAAACACATCATGCTCTGATCTCACTATTTCTCTGCTTCCTTCCCTAACTCAACCATTCTCCTTCTTAGTGGCCGAACCAACTATTTCTTGGCTTAGGCGGGTCTTATACTGTTAGAGCATAGCTCGGTTGATCCGACCGAGTGTTGGTATGTCAAGTTTGGTTGTCATATTTTATGAGTCAAAACTCATCTAAGAGTCGCTTGATTATGTACTAGAGACAACTTCGTTTAGGTTAGACTAGAAAGTCTAAGAATGTTGAGACATACAAGTATTACTCGAAGACCCGAAGAACGTGAAGAAGTAACGAGCTACAAAGACGACATCATCCTTCCTCTTGAGGTTAGTAATATTAACTTGAATTGTTTCATTCCTAACGTATCTTTCAAGTCGGGCTATATTGAAAACAGAACTGCGAAGCTGTGTATGAATATATTACTCTAGTAGTGAGACATGATCATATGATTATAGTATTAGGGAATTAGACTACGAAGTATAACGCTTATCTTTTGAACTTCGTAGATATGACATTAAAAGAATCTTATGAATGTTGTTATGATTATGTGAATGGATAAAGGTGAAGATTTCATCCTAGGAAACAATGTTTTACATTTGTTTAAAGGAACTACATTCATGAACTTGTTTCATGAATCGAAAGGGAAATCGCTAGGCTTATTGGTACGGATATTCATTGCAAATATTTTGATTACCAATATGTGTGAGATGGTAGAACCGATCGTAACTTTGTTATGTATCTTGGCACAACTAATCACAATGCTTGACTTATGATTTGGTATGACTAGTTTTAATTAATTAGTGTAACCGATCCTAAGTAATCACCTGAGATGGTATAATCGATATTTTTAATTGGCGTGACTGATCCTGGTAATTGGTATAACCGATCCTAGTGACTGGTGTGACCGATCACAAGCAGTACCATGTGTATATGGTAACCGGTCCTGGTAATTGATATAACCGATCCTGGTAACTGATGTAACCGGTCCTGGTAACTTGTGTGACCGATCACAGGTGCTTTCATATTAGGGTATAACCAATCCTAGTGATTGGTAGAACCAATTGAACCCATGGATGTGATTTGATATTTGATCAATCACATAGTTGTATTGGAATAACATATATAAAAAAGCGGGGGTACAACAACCACACCCAATATTTCGTTCGACAATCTGAATAGACAAACTCCAATATACTTTAAAGAGAATAAACTAGACAGTCAAACTCAATCTATAGAAAAGTATATCAAAGAATTTTTATCTCAATTTCTCAATTCAATCTGCAATCAAACAAATAGGAATTTGCGAGCCCGATTGAATATAAGAGAAATAACTTGAACGGTACCAAAGACCAATGTTCAAGAATCATTCAATTTCAATCAACAACCAAAGGTTTGATTTACCAATTGATTGATTCAACACACAACCTGTGATATTTCTATTATATAACAAAATATAATGCGGAAAAGAAATAACACAGACACCAGAAGTTTTGTTAACGAGGAAACCGCAATGCAGAAAAACCCAGGGACCTAGTCCATCTTTGAACACCATACTGTATTAAGCCGCTACAGACACTAGCCTACTACCAATGAACTTCAGACTGGAATGTAGTTGAGCCCTAATCAATCTCACAATGATCAAGGTACAGTTGCGCTTCTTACGTCTCTGAACCCCAGCAGGATTCTATACACTTTATTCCCTTAGCTGATCTAACCCACAACTAAGAGTTGCTACGACCCAAAGTCGAAGACTTGATAAACAAATATGTCTCACACAGAAAAGTCTATTGGAATAGATAAATATGTCTCCCACAGAAATACCTACGATTTTTGTTCCTTCTTTTGATAAATCAAGGTGCACAGGAACCAATTGATAAACCGGACTTATATTCCCGAAGAACAGCCTAGTATTATTAATCACCTCACAATAATCTTAATCGTATGGTAGCGAAACAAGATATTGTGGAATCACAAACGATGATACGAAGATGTTTGTGACTACTTTTTATCTTGCCTATCGAAGATTAAATCTCGAGCAAATCTTAGAGAAGATAGTACTCAATACGATAGAACAAGGCAAGATCAGAACACGCAACTACAAAGAAAATAGTTGGGTCTAGCTTCATAATCCCAATGAAGTCTTTAAGTCGTTAACCTACATGGTTTCGTGAAAAACCTAAGGTTAAAGGAGAATCGACTCTAGTCGCAACTAGTATCACACATGAGGTGTGGGGATTAGGTTTCCCAGTTGCTAGAGTTCTTCTTTATATAGTTTTATGATCAGGGTTTACAATCTAAGTTACCTTGGTAACAAAGCATTCAATATTCACCGTTAGATGAAAACCTGATTAGATACAAGCTAATATGTTTCAACCGTTAGATCGAACTTTGCTTGTTATACACAAATGAAATGTACCCTCATTTAGGTTTATGTAACCGTACCTAAATGTGTAAACTAGGTTGGCTCAACAATAGTTAACCGAGGTTAGCTATATTAACACTCTCATATCAACCTTATTCATCTTAACCATAACTAGTTCAAATGACTCAAATGAAACTAGTTAAAGAGTTGTTCAATTGCTATATTCTCATAGAAGTATACAAGAACACAATTGAAGCAAAATCGGTTTGATTCACTCGAATAAATTCATGAACATTATATCCACGGTTTGCAAAGAATGCATTCCTTATTATATAAATGTATTTGTTCATGTCACAACCGATTTTAGAACTTTAACCACTCAAGTATGCAAACGGGTACGCATACTTGAAGTAGCCGGACCAAGTTTGGTTTTCGCCAATCTGCGAACGGGTACGCATACCTCCAAACCCAGCAGAATTTTCTGGACATGAACCTTACGCCAGTATGCGTACGGGAACGCGTACTTAGGTTCCCGGACTTCTCAAACCAACAGGTACGTATACGGGTATGCATACTATGGTTCCCGGACATGGATCACATATATGCAAGAGTGCATAACATGTTTATAATCCAATGTTGGTAAAGTGTTCTAAACTCTATTTCAATCATTGAAACATTCTTATAGGATGACAATAGCCATTTTCACACACTATTAGCATCAAAGCAATTTTCAAGTTATTGAAATAATCATAACGAAACATTCCAAGTCTACACCAAATGATTGTATCACACAAACCATGTAAGATATTACTCAGCGATTTTCACATGATCATCTTTTGACTTTCGTCAAGAATATAAGATGAACTTGGTTGAAGCGAAAGATTACCAACATATATTTCAAGAAATATTTAAGCGAGTTAAACTCAGCTCGAAATCTCAAATGTGCATAATCGAAAACTATAGTAATACGACTTTTGTCTCAAGATAGGAGATAAAGTAGAAATAGACTTTCCAAGTGATAGATGAGTTTCAATCTCCACATACCTTTTGTTGATGAAGTTCCACAAGCTCTTCTTAGTAGTTCTTCGTCGTTAAATGATGAACGCCGTGAAGTCTAATGCTCAACTACACAATCTATCCTAGTCCGAGACATCACTATAAGTAGACTAGAAATCAAGACTTATAGTTTGGATCACTAACATTGACAAACAAGCTTGAGATAACAACACTTGCGAGTTCGACCGAGCAGTGCTCTAACAAGATGAACCAATTCTAAACTTGTTTGGAAGTGTGGTATAATCGGTTTCAAGATTGTAAATATGAAAGAGGATTTACAAAGAAAAGATGTCAACATTCTTTGTACACGTAAAGTAACTCTTATCTTTTATTGTTCAAAGATATTCCTTAGTACTCAAGGAGATCCTGTTCAAAAATAAATTAAGATTTTTTTTATTAAGGTTGTTAGTTTTATATGCTTTAATTACCAGCAATTAAATGCATATCTCTAGAGAATAAAAATTAGTAATGTGCATTAATTTGAGATTTTCTATTGAGAGATTTCGGGATATATTGAACAAAGCATTTATTGGAATTATGAAAACCGAATGGGCATTTATTGCATGTCTTGAGAATACTTTCGGTTTTGGAAATTCCTTGGTGTCCAAACATCCTTGGTATATAGATACCTAAGTTTGCATTTCTAGCAAACTATCCTAAGAGCCAGGAAAACTTTATCTTTTTGTTGTTTCTGGTGGAGCCGTCTAATCGGAGAGGAAAGTACCCTAATTAGGCGAAATCTCTTATGACCGCTCGTTTAAAGACTTCTGTGGGATCAAGAAGCTCTATGAGTACCGTTGGTGGGAAACTAGATAATTGCAGTGTTATTAGTTTTCGATTGATTTGATTGACTAATGGTTTGTGAAACTTTGATTGCACCTAGTTTGTTTATTCTTGAGAATCTTCTCTTCTGATATAAGATTCACTCAAACTAGATCGAAGTATCGACGGGATCTTTAGAACTGTTTGTAGATCTAAAGACATCTTGTGATAATCCATTGTTGACAGACTTCGTTCTGTGCGTGATTGATCACAAGAGATTCAAGTGGTATTGTGCAGGTTTTAATTGAAGATTAAAGAAGATTTGAATACGAAGAAGATTTCTTATTGGTTTATCATATCTTTGTGTTGCACAAACCTTGATCGGATGGGATCCAACTAGAATCGAATTTATTCGATTGATTAGTTGGGTGAAATCGGCATCACTTTATATTTTCTTGTTGGAATCTATATCGATTGATTACGAATCTAAACTTGACTACTTTTGTAGTTATTGGATAGATTGATCTAACAAGGCAAAGGAGTTTATTAGCTTAAACGAAAGAGCCTTTGCATATGACTTGAGATATCTTTATCTAAAAGAATTAATAGAGTTGTTACCAAATATATTTGTTGTTCCTTTACTGTTTGGAATACGATCCAAAGGCATTGTTCCAATGCGTGCACTCATCGAAGTCAGAAGCGCAGGGATACTGAGGAAACTAAGTGAACTAAGGTTAGTTGCTTGGTCTCAACTATACGAAGTTGGTTTAGATTTTGTATAGCGGATTAATTCTGAGAGTATTCAATTCTGGACTAGGTCCCGGGTTTTTATGCATATGCGGTTTCATCGTTAACAAAATCTTGCTGTGTCATTTACTTTACCTTCCGTAATTATAATTGTTGTTATTATAATTTAAAGTAATTTACACAAACGTTAACTCCGTACATACTTGATAGTGATCCTATAGAGTTTGGTTAAGTCCGAACCTATTATCAAGTATCATACTTCGTTGTTGTATTGTCTCGATCTTGTATCCATAGTCAATCACACAAGTTATCTTGTTATCGTATTGTCTTGATCTTTTATCCATAGACAATCACACGAAGTGTGAACCGATTTTTTGTATTGTCTCGACTCAGTCTATAGACAATCACTTTCGGTAGAGGACTTATAGGTAGATAAATTAAAGATTGTGGTGTATTTGGGTAACCTCATCTTTTCATATACGATTTTGATATCTCATACTCATACAAGCATAGCTTACCCCTCATTTTTCATATTATCATTTTTGCCCTAAAACACCTCTAAATAATTTTTCATATTATTCATACAACATTGTCAAATACATCAAACACGAAATAAATGGTAAAATAAAAATGAAATGTATCACAAAAACAAGGAAACTAAAAATACATCGCAATCAATTTTAAAATTAGGGATCTTACACCTCTTTTCTTAACAAGCAAAACTTGGCCTCTAAAGTAAAGCTAGGATTTTACAATATATAGTAGAGATAAAGATAATTTGGGAAATAAACCAAAAGAAGTGGGTAAAAAGGAGAACATGAATTAAATGGTAGAAATGGTATTTCATAAATACCACTATGCATCAACCTCCCCTTCGAATTATCATCTTCATCTGTGTCGTTTTCCCCTAATACAAAACCAAGTGAATTGATGCAAATAAGAAACCCAATTATCATGCCTCGGCGAAAACTTGTCTTGGCAGTTGACATGCTCTAATGTTATGTGGCCCCAAAATAAAATGAACTCATTAATAATTGCACTTCCTCCCTTCTTGAAAACTACTCGACCTCGATTTCTTCCTTTATAGTTACTCACCAAGTCTAACCTCTTTTGGAGTGCATACCCAAGAAGCAAAGAAACACCAAGTAGCTCTCCCAATTTTGCACGGTGGCTAGCGCCATGATATTTATCTTCAAAGGAAACCCAAATTGGATCCACATAAGGTAAATTCTCATTTATTTTGCTAGTACTTGATAAATAGCTTGTTGTTGGGTGAACTTTTGTTTCAAATTTCATCTTTTTAATGACATTTTCGGATACGGCATAAACATAATGAACAAAATCATTAACAAGCTTGCTTACCTTTCTTCCCATGGTACAAGTGGTATGGAATGCATCACGCATTGTCCCTCGATCGCTATCATCAAGTTCAAGTATGGAGTATTCGTTTATAACACCTAATCTTTGTATTTGATAACAAGTGATAAACTCTTCTTTTATTTCTTCATTAGGTTCTTCATCAAATATGGGTAGCAACGTAGAATCAAAGTAAACATCATCACCAATCTCACCATCCACACAACTTGAAAAAGTATCAAACTTTGGTGGAGACATTTTATCAAACACCTCGTGGGCAACTTCTTGATGCTCATACCCACCAATGGAAATTGAACTCTTTAACTCCACTTCATCTTCATAGTCATTAGAAAGTTCAGATGAGTCCATATAAAGACTTTCCAATTGCTTAATATTCTCTTCTACTAGTTAACACATTTCATCAAACATCTTGTGTCTCATTTTATTCAACCATTCCATATCCATTTTCAATATTATTTTTGATACCATAATGAAAAGGTTTTACCTATTTCCTATCCCCGTTTTCCCTATTTCGCATCCTTTCAGAATTTATTTACTTTTCAATTCTGGTTTTTCCTATGTACCACCTATAAAAGTCAAATTGACTATAACTATTACCATTTTAGTTGTCTTCTCATTAACCTCTCTTTTTTATTAAACAAACAAAAATCTATCAAGTTAGAAATCCTAGGATAGATTCATATAATTATTAATATTCATATTCATTCTTATTTGTTGTCATTTAATTCGCCAAAAAGTAGATGAACTAATCGGCGATTAATCTATAAACCATTATGGAAGATTCTATTATGATAAACATAAGAAATAGTATCGAAACCTTAGTTCAATCAAATAGCAGAGAATATTATATTACTTCTATTGAAAACCCATTTTGTGAACAAGGTTTAGAGGTTAGTAATTAACCTAATTAATCACCCATGTTTCAAGTTTTTTTTTTAAATTTTCAGAAAAAACGTTGCCCAGTTATGAACGATAGTAATGATCCCAGTTGTCCAACTACGGGCGACTACAATGGATAGTGGTCGTCCAGACTCTGACGACCATAAAAGAAATTTTCCTGATAACATATTTATTTGAACTTTTCGTGGTCGGAAAATGTCAGACAATTAAAGGAGGCTGTCATCATTCTTAATATGACGATTAGAGGTTGTCTGGACGACAAGTGAAGAGACGACCGATCGGACGAGACTCCTCAACCGAGCAAACTGCTTAACCTCATATAGATGCACTGCACGGGAGTGCTTTGAGTTCGAGAAATCAATCTGTAGGACTCCGGCTTAAACCAAGTCAATGGCCGTTTCAGAGTCAATTCGGTCACAAAGAGAGAGATGGGTTGATCTGTAGGAGGGAAGCTGAGAATTGTGGGATCAATGATGATCAAGGATTGTGGATGTGTTGAAGGTTTCTGCAAGTATATAACTGTAGAGTTCTGAAAATAAGTTTCGATCGAGAGAATTGTGTGTAGATGAATGTCCTCTCCAGTCATCGATTTTTAGACTTATTTATATTGTCAGAATAGTGAACACATTGATCCCAGTAAGTGTGACGGTTTCTTGAGTGAAAGAGTGGGAAGTGGGAGATCATGGTAAAATCAGTTCCATGTCGTGTGGAGACTTGGTTGATCGTCCACCCACTACTTTGATAACTCCCTCAACCGCTTGCACGACCTACTCACATTTCTCATCGTGGATGAACACACATGTTGTAGGCCGCCATACCAAAACCCTAATTGATATCCCCCATGTGACGTGATTGATGTCTCACGAACGTTGAGTCTGCAAAGCAGACGTGTATTTGATTAGTCAGTCGTTGACTTGATTAGACAGTGAGTCTAAGTTTTGTTGAATTGAGCATGATTGATAAATGCTCAGTGATTCATGGGTTGAAAATGTCTGTTGAGACATATAGTTCTTGAATGATGTTGATATTGATCGTCTGAGCAAATATTGTAAATTCGACGAATTGTTGAATATTGAGTTGAATCAATATTGGAAAAATATTGATAGTTAGATCAATACGCATTTGAGCTCATTCAACAAGTTACTGAATATTGATAGTTGGATCAATATTCGAGCAATTGAGCAAGTATTGCTCAATTCGATAAATTACTGAATATTGATAATTGGATCAATATTCGAGCAACTGAGCAAGTATTGCTCATTCGATGAATTATCGGTAACGTGACCCAATAAAATATTAATTAAAATATTGGTTGCCTACCAAATATTATATAATTAATCCAGATGTTGATTGCTGAGTCAACATAAATTTATTAGTGTTTGAAATTGCTCAAAATCACGATTTGCAGAGAATTTGTTCGAAAACCCTAATTTTGATCAATTGTTCATCAATTGATGATTTATTGAAAATAGGCCAATGAGTGAAGGAGTGACTGGCTACATAGGATGATGGACGACCATGTAGCGCCCAAGTGCTCGAGTGAGCGTGCACCAAAGTCCTTTGTTGACTGGTTGGTGAAAGGATGATTAAATGCTGGTTTAATCACTTATTAGAATAGTGCTCGGTTGAGCATTAGGTGATGAAACATAATTATGGAGAAGTGAGGGACCGACCAAGAGGGAATAGAACTGGCCCTTGGTAGTGTGGGACCAGCTGATGGTCGATTGAGCAAATTCCAAGTTGGTTGGACAGAATTTGGACCCAATATGAGCAATTGAGAAAATAAGATTAGAATTATAAAGATATGTGGGATCGGCTCCTTGCAAGCCTTAGGGCTTGCCTTGGTCAGTCAAGGAAGCATGCCCGTGTTACCATGATGTCCATGTCTCGGTCCTGAGAGTTTTGGTATTTTCTGATCTGCGTTCAAGCAATATCTTGGATTTTCAGAAGAGTTTGATCTTTGACTGAAATTCTTGATTTTGCTCGAATTAGCAAGTAAGACTTTGCTCGTTCGATCAATATTTTTAGAATATTAAAATAATAATATTTTAATATTTTTCGTAAATAGCCTAGTCGGTCATGTGACCATTTTACTTTTGGCTTTTTCATGGTTTGAGCAATATTTGAGAAAATATGGAAAAAACAGGGTTTTTGCTCAAACGGAGGAGTTTCATGAGATGAGGGAAATAATAATTATGAAAACAAGGGATTGCAAAGTGTGGGACCGGCCATGGCTAGGGCATGACCGGACGGCTAGGTAGCCCGGGTCCCGTGACACTTTCCCCTATTTTTATTATTTTTCATGGAACCGTGAAAATATGGAGAAACCGTGAGTTTTACTCAAACAAAGAAAGTTGCTTGAATGAAGGAGTTTTCATGAAATCATGAATATAAAATAAGAAAAATAACGGAAGAGACGTGGGGGACCGGACGGCCGGTGGGCCCAGTCCCTTGGCGCCTCTTTTATTTTTTATTATTATTTTCTCTCTCCTATTTTGCGTGGGTTTCCTCGTTTGTCCATATGTTTGAATGCTCGTTCGTACATTTGGGTGCTCGTTCGTGCATCATCGTTGAGTACACTGCACCATTTCCTTGGGGCTTACTCGGTGATAGTCCAGATGCCCGACTGTTGAGTAATTATCAATAATTCATGAAATTCAGCGGAGAATGATTCATGAAACGGAGTAACAAAATGAATTGAGTATCTATTACTAATCCATGAAATCTAGTCGGAGAATTCAAGGAATGGAGTAATGAGATAAAATGGTTATCTATTACTAATCCATGAATCCAGCCGGGGGATTCAGGAACGGAGTAATGAGATATAATAGATTATTTTCTAGGAATTCAGTGGGTGAATGTCACGGTAGAATTAATCTATTTGCAGAATCGAGATATGAGATAGTTGAAGCATCATACTCGTTCTGAAAGGTGCATAGTCAGGGAACAACATGCAGCGTCGACGTCCTGAAGGCGTTTAGCCCTCTAACAAACAATTATGTCTAGAGAGGCGTATGAATCTATACACGGTCTCTCTACATAGTCAGGGAACAACGTGCAGCGTCGACGTCCTGAAGGCGTTAAGCCCTCTGACAAACAATTATGTCCAGAGAACCGCCCAATCGTTATTCTATGTACAGGTGGGTCTCTCTATGTAGTCAGGGAACAACGTGCAGCGTCGACGTCCTGAAGGCATTAAGCCCTTTGACAAACAATTATGTCCATAGGACCGCCCAATCATTTTATTCTACATTGAGGGCATGATGAAATGTGCATCATTGAACGCTCATCCGGGGAGGCCTTTCGAGAAACATGTTCATCATGGATCTGAGAAGAATGTTCGCTCAGTCAGAGATCGTGAAACGGTTCACGGATCGTAAAATATGAATCGTCACATGCGTTCCTGAAGCCGGGTCAGAAACATGCAGTATCATGATTTTACGATTTTGACCTTTGTTGAAAATCCATCATCAACATTAAGTCCCCTTCTTAGTGAGGGACAATCATGTTCCACAGTAAGCATTAGATGGTGATTTTCCAGTTGACGAGACAAGCAGTTGAACTCAGTCGTACAAAGTTATTTTCAGAATCCCTGATTTGCTCCAATGATGTCATGTACGAGCAAATGCTCAGGTAAGGACCCTGATGGTATGATAGAGTGTCATCCCGTGATCACGGAGAGATGAAGCACTGCTGATTTGGACGGTCGGAAGTCTGGTTTTGGTCGGTTTAGCGTTTACGGGCCCGAGCCCAAAAAGGAAATCCTTATTTTAGGAACAGACATTCGTTCGTTTGTTAGTTTAAGAAACAAACAAAATAGACCTGAGTCTAATGATAAAAAAAATTTGTCTATGAGTTTTCACGAAAACCAAATATTTTATTTTTTAAATATGTGAGATTTCACAAAATGGAATAAACTCTCGTTTCAAAGGTGGATGCTCGTACGAGAGAAAACTTTTTTTTTTTTAATAGACGTGCGTCTGTTAGTAATAAAAAAAATGTTTATGAGGTTTCATGAATTTTTTTTATCTTCGAGCTTTCAGAAATCTTTGAAAATATACTCTCGTTTCAAAGATGAATGTTCGCGCGAGGGAGCAAAAAATATATATATATTTCAAATTTACGTGAGTTTCACGTTAAATTATATTTTTTGTAAAATCAATGTTTTGATTTTGAACAACTGTTGAAAGTAGACAATTATACATGGTAAAATAATGTATGTATGTGAGTTTTCACAATTGTAGAATGGACGTCTGTTCAATTTTTGAAAAATCAGTGGATGTTAAAATTCACGTGGGTTATTCACGGTTTTATGAAAATCAAGTCATGATTTTGAATAATGAATTTTGCTCGTCTTTGTGGGTTTGAGGGAACGAGCAAGTTTTCGAAATTCTGACGTTATAATCATTACAGCTAGTGAAATTGTAAATAGGTAAGAGTTGGATTGTTACCATTTTTGTTACGCGTTTGTTATTGGTATATCCATGACTCTGTGTCTTTCGCCTCAGATAGTGGTGGCTTCTGGTTACAACCACTTTTCTGGCTCTTCCGGGAAACGCTCCAAGAATATCAAATCTAAGATGAAGACTTCTGCAGATGCTCATGCGGAGGTAGATCAATCTTTCAGAAATGCTAGAAATCTGATACGCCGTATGTCTCTTGATCGTCTGAGAGCCATTCGTAAGGAAATTAATGACTTCTCTCCCTGGTATAAGAGATGAGCGGTTGGCGAAGAATGACCTCCGAGTCGAGTATGAATAAGATGAATAATTAGAGGCGATGTATGATGATCTTATTTTACTCCTTTGATTGAATGAAGTGGATCAATGTTCATGTTCATAAAATATTGATCATAATCCCTTCTGGTGTCCGCCTGCTCATATGTTGAAAATGCTAGACCGTGCAGACAGTGTTGGAGTCGAAGAAACGTGTGATATACACAGACGGTCGACTTGAATTAAGGTTGTGCCTCTTGACCTTGTCCAATCATGATCACAGGCTATCCGTCCCCAGTATGATTACTTTTCTTCGCACCGTGACTTTTTCTCTTCGTATAATCGTTCATAGCACTCCTTGAATGAAATATCACTAATTATTGTTGATGCATCCAGGAGGATATTTCCATGGAACGATGGGGTACTGATGATGCCCATTCGTCTTTGGAGGATGGTGAAGAAGGAAACCCCGGATTTCAAAACCGAATGAAAGCAATGATGTTTTCAATGGTGATGTTGGCAATTCCGGTGCCTTGAGCATTTTAGGGACCACTCCAGTAAGTACCCATCGTATATTTTCTTCATAGAAGTATGAAATTTCTGATTTGTGAATGAATGAACGAGGACCCATATGAATGAATGAAAAAATTTCCGACGTCACAAGAAAATTCAGAATTCGCCCCTTTAATGAAAACGTTGTAGAATCTTCGTCCGATGTCGGATTTTTATGGTCTACCCATGTTTTTTCATCCTCTGAGAATTTCCAAGCTTTATAAAAGTAGATTTTTGAGTTTTGAGCATGTTTAGAGGTAAAAATCGATGAAACGGTAAACTTCCAGGAGACTTCCAGAACTTTTCAGCTGTCATGTAGTCCAAAGTTTTGGCCACATCTTTTTGCTAGTTTATCCAATTGATGTGAATTTTGGATATGTTGTAGAGGACATCCATACGAATAGAATGACATATGACTTAACCTTTGTTTCCTTACCAATTGCTCCCAGCTCGTCTCTTTGTACAGGGAAGTGTAAAATCACTTCACACAGTCTTGCTGTAAAACGTCTCTTTTGTGTCTTTAGACCATTTGCTTGTGTCTTGAACGCTTGATGAAGGATTTCAATGCCATTGATTAATTTGCAACCTGAAACCCTTGGTTGATACATGAGCCTGGTGCTTGCAGTACCATTTTTTGTTTCTGTCAGTCGTAGAAACATCACTTTTGAAACCCTGGTCATGGGACCATAACTGAGGTTGCTCTCAAGAGGGGATGATGTAATGACCATAGTTCCCGGTTGTAGCATTCGTTTTATGATGAAGGACTAGCATAGGAGATCTTGGTGCCTTGGACTGTGAAATTGATCATCATGACCAGTGGACCGTCAGTCCCCAATATTTTGTTAAATCTCTCCCTTTCGTTTTCCCTTCTTCTGGCGAGACCTAGATAGAGGACCCAGGTAGAAAAATTGATGTAAAGACCTAGGTGGTCGAAGTTGAAGGTACCTTGATGAAGGACTTAGCGGAAGGACCTGGTGGACATTGTTCGACTGTGGAGGTTATGAATCCCGTCTAAGAATTACTGCTTGCATGTTATATGCTCTGGAAGCTGTAGGAACCTCACACGACATCAGAATTTGGTGCTTGACCCCAACTTTTGAAGCTAAGAGACTGAGGAATCATATTAAAAAAGAATTCCTCAGTTTAGAGATGTCTAGGACAGTCGATGACGCATGCACATTCACAACTTGTAATCCCGTGCAAATTTTCAGATTCCATAATCCTGAATGTGGAAGCCATATCTTTCTGCTCGTATGTACGATTGATGCGCCCTTTTGGTATATTGTAGAAAAGACATAAACAAACATCTTTTGTTGAGAAAGTATTGTCACATTCCTCACCCATTGGTACGTTTTTGTGAACCCATGGCCTGAAGTGTATTGTATCTCATTTGTAGAGGTGATGAGAACATCTTATAGAAGACTTTGGCTTGTGCCCGCCCGTCGTGCAAGCTTTGGAAAGACTTTCATGTGAACATGTTTTCATGTCTACAAAACTTGATATGAATCATTAGTGCTTGGGGAAGTCCGGTCCATCGAGCAATACTTCCGGGAATAGTTAGTTGATGAAGCCCTGTTATGAGGATGTTGCTCTTGAGACCATTGTTGATGCTGAGATCACGATTGAGTTTCCTCTAGAAATTCTTGTTGATGCAAATACTATGGTCGGAGTTTCTCCAGAGACCGAGAAGGATAGAACCATGATTATCGACATAGTCTTGCTCCTCCATCCAGTGAGCCGCAAAGTGGCTTTGTCAGGGAATTGATGTTGTTGCGACAGAGTAGCAGCAGACTTCATTCAATAAGATCAAGTCCCCAGTGTGTTGAAGGAGTTTGTGTCATCGATGAATGATGCTTCATCTGCTCCATAAGTATTATCATGGGATAGTGAAGACTTATCGATTGTAGCACTTTGATTGTATCGGTGTTGAATCAGTGTGTTACCGCCGATATATTGTGTTGAAGCTAGAGGCGCTATTATCGAAGGTGTACTCTTTGATTGGGAGTACAGTTTGAAGGCTTCTGAAGAATGTAGCACTCAGAGATGAGAGGTTTTTGACTTTCAGTTGGCCTTGGAGAAGTAGGTGATTGACAGTTGTTGTAAGGATTTTCTTAGATGCTTAAGAGTTAAAGCCTCACACCCTTTAAGCGTCTAATGTCTTAGGATTGATAGTCTCGGCCTCGAGTATCTTCTGTTGATTCAGCATTCCTTTCGTTGCGGTAGTGGGATTCAACACTTGTGCGGACATCAGAGCCTTCTGATTTTGTAGTACACAAGGACACTCCTACAAGGCTATGGAGAAACGCCCAAAGTGTTCTTTGCCATGCTTGAACATCAACTCAGTAATGAATGTCTCGGTGTGATGCTCGATTCTGAGAAGTGTCAAATTCAACCACTTGGTAAAATATTAATGTGGTGAAGCTACCCATTCATAACATCTTGCAATAGCAGAGTTGCTGGCAGAATTGAGTCCCCATGCTAGGATAGCATGTGAGGAAATAAATAACATAGACGTGGGAGGAATGAGACTTTCCTGAGTGTGGAACCTCTTGAAGAATGTTTATACATCTTTTGCAGTTTATTGCTTCAAACTAGTCAAAGTTCAAAATTCCTCCAAGTGCTCTGATGATGGAATGTCCGTCAAGGATCATAACTTCCTTCGTTAGAGAGATGTGCAACTAAGGGTCAATAGCTATCTTTTCATCATGGATCCATGCTCGTCTGAGGATCATGTCATATTCTGGATGTTCCTTGAGTATGTAAACTTGCTTTCAGTCCAGGTTGAGCCTATTCTCATCTTGAGAAGATGTAGCCATGAGCATCTATGAGCGTTCATTCATGGTATCTGATTGAGATGTGCGAACGAGTAGCTTCTTGTCTAGTGATGCATGCGGCTCTGAGGGATTTCAGGGAACAGTGTTGATAATAGTGCCAGCATCGATCAACCCTCTCCCAAATTTGCTTTGAGGTTGACTGTGGTATGCAGTCCCCAGTCGTACATTTCTTTATCTGTGGCTGGAGGCTCAGGAAGTATTTCAAGAATAGACCTCCTGACACGATGTATTCAGTGCTATGAGCATGTCTCTCCTTTGTACCTTCGACGGATAGAGCAATTCAGATATATGTTCGATCAAGGATTAAAGTGCTTCGTCGAAAGGTTGCTTGAGAGATTGATGTCCTGACTGGAGAGGGTCCCTGTGCACTCCTTCAGTCCCCAGTTGAAGCTATTGTAGATCAACCTTCACTTTGATGATGTGTTTCAAAATATTGCAGTCATTTGTTGGATGATTGTACTTGTTTGTTGATCAGGCGTCTGGCACTGCCTCAAGCTTCTCGCGGTTCTTCGGCTTTTGCAGTTCTTGTTTTTTTTTAGTAAGGCCGGAGCAGTAGTTGCTGATCGCTTGGCCACTTCGTGAAGTTCCGAAAAAGTTTGGAACCGGAGATTTTCAAGCAAGGCTCTGTAGACCGGGATCATTCCGTTGATGCACAAGTCCACCAGTTGCTGCTCAGTGACATTTGGGTCATGACAATCCAAAGCCTGGATTCTGAACCTTTTTACATAGTCGTTCGGATGTTCAGTATTCTTATGAGCCATTCTTCCTAAGTCAGAGAGAGTAATCTTCTCTGAGACTGGGAAGTATTTCCTGTAGAAGGCATTAACCATTTCTCCCCAAATAGCGATGCTCCCAGGTTCAATGTTGTTGTACCATGTGTATGCTCGGCCTGTCAGGGATTTTGAGAATTCTTTCATACGGACGACATGGTTATGTTCGTGCTCACCTAGTGCCTCAAGGAATTGAGAGACATGTTCTCGAGCATTCCCCATCCCGTTGTATAGTGTAAACATTGGAGAGGTGTAGCCCTTCGGGAGAGGAATCCTTTGCGTAACAGTAGGATACGGAGGTTGATGACGGTGAACTGATGGTGTTTTGTCCTTTCCTCGATCCTCCATGAAGCGTTCCAAGTCTTCACGAGTGATGAAACCTGCAATCTTTTTCTCTGGCGGGTTATCTGCATCCTTGTGAACTTCATCACCATCTACTAGGATCGGAGGGACTTCAGGATCAGCAGCTGAAGACATTTCCTTGGCTTTTCCCTTTTCATGAGTTTTCTTTGACATCTTGTCAGTGAGAGTCTTGAGATAATTGCATAACTCCTTCTGAGTGTTAGCCATGTCAATCTGATTTTTGGCAAGAGTTTCTTGCACCTTCATTAGATCACCTATGGTAGGTGGATTTCTTCTGATTTCTTCAGGAGACCTGCCGAATAGAGGATTGTCTCCGATATTGGTTTGCGGAGGAGTGGTATCGCCAGTGCAGTTGTTAGAAACAGGAGTAGTTTCTGGAATACAACCATTGTTGCTAGTGTTGTTGTTGTTTGGGTTAGGATTTTTGACTGAACCTGACCTAAGATCAACCATTTTGTGAGAATTTGAGATTGCAACCGAGAGATTAATCTCCCATAGTGGTCACCAATCTGTAGATGAGTAAAAATGATTCGCTGGTTTTTAGGAAAGTGAAGAGATGACCGATCGTACGAGACTCCTCAGCCGAGCAAACTGCTTAACCTCACACAGATGCACTGCACGGGAGTGCTTTGAGTTCGAGAGATCAATCTGTAGGACTCCGGCCGAAACCAAGTCAATGGCCGTTCCAGAGTCAATTCGGTCACAAAGAGGGAGATAGGGTTGATCTGTAGGAGGGAAGCTGAGAATTGTATGATCAATGATGATCAAGGATTGTGGATGTGTTGAAGGTTTCTGCAAGTATATGAACTGTAGAGTTCTGCAAATAAGTTTCGATCTAGAGAATTGTGTGTAGACGAATGTCCTCTCCAGTCATCGATTTTTAGACTTATTTATATTGTCAGAATAATGAACACATTGATCCCAGTAAGTGTGACGGTTTCTTGAGTAAAAGAGTGGGAAGTGGGAGATCGTGGTAAAATCAGTTCCATGTCGTGTGGAGACTTGGTTGATCGTTCACCCACTACTTTGCTAACTCCTTCAACCGCTTGCACGACCTACTCACATTTCTCATCGTGGATGAACACACATGTTGTAGGCCGCCAGACCAAAACCCTAATTGATATCCCCCATGTGACGTGATTGATGTCTCACGAACGTTGAGTCTGCAAAGTAGATATGTATTTGATTAGTCAGTCGTTGACTTGATTAGACAGTGAGTCTAAGTTTTGCTCAGTGATTCATGGGTTGAACATGTCTGTTGAGACATATAGTTCTTGAATGATTTTGATATCGCTCGTCTGAGCAAATATTGTAAATTCGACGAATTGTTGAATATTGAGTTAAATCAATATTGGCGAAATATTGATAGTTAGATCAATACGCATTTGAGCTCATTCGATAAGTTATTGAATATTGATAGTTGGATCAATATTCGAGCAATTAAGCAAGTATTGCCCAATTCGATAAATTATTGAATATTGATAATTGGATCAATATTCGAGCAACTGAGCAAGTATTGCTCATTCGATGAATTATCGGTAACATGACCCAATAAAATATTAATTAAAATATTGGTAGCCTACCAAATATTATATAATTAATCCAGATGTTGATTGCTAAGTCAACATAAATTTATTAGTGTTTGAAATTGCCCAAAATCACGATTTGCAGAGCATTTGTTCGAAAACCCTAATTTTGATCAATTGTTCATCAATTGATGATTTATTGAAAATAGGCCACTGAGTGAAGGAGTGACCGGCTACATAGGATGATGGACGACCATGTAGCGCCCAAGTGCTCGAGTGAGCATGCACCAAAGTCCTTTGTTGACTGGTTGGTGAAAGGATGATTAAATGCTGGTTTAATCACTTATTAGAATAGTGCTTGGTTGAGTATTAGATGATGAAACCTAATTATGGAGAAGTGAGGGACCGACCAAGAGGGCATAGAACCGGCCCTTGGTAGTATGGGACCAGCTGATGGTCGATTGAGAAAATTCCAAGTTGGGTTGAAAGAATTTGGACCCAATATGAGCAATTGAGCAAATTAGATTAGAATTGTAAAGATATTTGGGACCGGCTCCTTGCAAGCCTTAGGTACGGCCTTTGTCGGTCAAGGAAGCATGCCCGTGTCACCATGATGTCCGTGTCTCAGTCCTGAGAGTTTTGGTATTTTCTGATGTGCATTCGAGCAATATCTTGGATTTTCAGAAGAGTTTGATCTTTGACTGAAATTCTTGATTTTGCTCGACTCGTTCGATCAATATTTTGAGAATATCAAAATAATAATATTTTAATATTTTTATTGAATAGCCTAGTCGGTCATTTGACCATTTTACTTTTGGTTTTTTCATGGTTTGAGCAATATTTGAGAATATATGGAAAAACCAAGGTTTTTGCTCAAACGGAGGAGTTTCATGAGATGCGGGAAATAATAATTGTGAAAACAAGGGATTGCAAAGTGTGGGACCGGCCATGGATAGGGCATGACCGGCCGTCTAAGTAGCCCGGGTCCCGTGACACTTTCCCCTATTTTTATTATTTTTCATGGAACCGTGAAAATATGGAGAAACCGTGAGTTTTTCTCAAACAGGGAAAGTTTCTTGAATGAAGGAGTTTTCATGAAATCATGAAAATAAAATAAGAAAAATAAAGGAAGAGGCGTGGGGGACCGACCATGGCGGCACGACCGGCCGGACGGTGGGCCCAGTCCCTAGGCGCCTCTTTTATTTTTTTATTATTATTTTCTCTCTCCTATTTTGCGTGGGTTTCCTCGTTTGTCCATATTTTTGAATGCTCGTTCGTGCATTTGGGTGCTCGTTCGTGCATCATCGTTGAGTACACTGCACCATTTCCTTGGGGCTTACTCGGTGATAGTCCAGATGCCCGACTGTTGAGTAATTTTCACTAATTCATGAAATTCAGCGGAGAATGATTCATGAAACGAAGTAATAAAAATGAATTGAGTTTCTATTACTAATCCATGAAATCTAGTCGAAAAATTTAAGGAACGGAGTAATGAGATAAAATGGTTATCTATTACTAATCCATGAATCCAGCCGGGGGATTCAGGAATGGAGTAATGAGATATAATAGATTATTTTCTAGGAATTCAGTGGGTGAATGTCACGGTAGAATTAATCTATTTGCAGAATCGAGATATGAGATAGTTGAAGCATCATACTCGTTCTGAAAGGTGCATAGTCAGGGAACAACGTGCAACGTCGACGTCCTGAAGGCGTTTAGCCCTCTAACAAACAATTATTTCTAGAGAACCGCCTGAATCTACACACGATCTCTCTACATAGTCAGGGAACAACGTGTAGCGTCGGCGTCCTGAAGGCGTTAAGCCCTCTGACAATCAATTATGTCCAAAGAACCGCCCAATCGTTATTCTATGTAGAGGTGGGTCTTTCTATGTAGTCAGGGAACAACTTGCAGCGTTTACGTCCTGAAGGATTTAAGCCCTCTGACAAACAATTATGTCCAGAGGACCGCCTAATCATTTTACTATACATAGAGGGCATGATGAAATGTGCAGCATCAAACACTCAGCCGGGGAGGCCTTTCGAGAAACATGTTCATCATGGCTCTGAGAGGAATGTTCGCGCAGTCAGAGATCGTGAAACGGTTCACGGATCGTAAAATATGAATCGTCACATGCGTTCCTGAAGCCGGGTCAGAAACATGCAGTATCATGATTTTACAATTTTGACCTTTATCTAAAATCCACCATCAACAGTAGTACTCGTTCAGAGACTAGTGATTGGTGGTGGTCGTTGTCGTCCAGATTTAGACGACTACACTTTTTACTTTGGACGACTACACTTTTTACTTTTCCTGGACAATATTACATTTTAACTTTTTATCTTTTCCATGTTCAAAAGCTTCCTAGAGACTAAAAGTTGTTCCCATCAGTAAAAATAATAATTGCAAGGACAATTTGGTATAGAGAATTAATACTGCTTTCCATCTAATAAACAATAACGAATGAGTTTAGAATTTCCATCTCATAAATAATAACAAAACATGATATAGAGCATGAAAAAGAAAACACAGAGAGAGAGAAAGCATAGAGAGGAGAGATGAATGGCGATCCGGAGGGTCACTGGATTTTGGTTTCTGGAAAATAACCAAAATCCAAAGGGAAGGAAGAGGTGGGGAACTATTATTTATAATAATACTATTGTTGATGGTGGTTTTCGGTTCAGGGCTAAAATTGTAAAACCCTGTATTTAATGTGCCGTCGTTCTGCAAGGAAGATGAGCCGTTTAAGAGTGATGAGTGCCCAGGCCTCCTTACTTATGTATTGAGCAATTCAGTATATTTATATGAAATCTATCCAGAATGGTGCGTGTAGCAACAACCCCAAATACTCTGTAGATTTTAACTCTCGCCTGCATTATTCATTAATGTATGGCTTATTGAGTACTTTTCCTATTGCTATGTTCCCCGGCTGAACCATTAATATTGGTATGACATGACAATTAGTGTTCACTCGTAGCTGAGTAGCATGAATTTCCCCAAGTATCAAGATTAAGGTCTGCATGAAGGTACTAAATCAGAGGACGCGCTAACTGCTCTTTGAGAATAAAATTAAGAATTTTGTGTCAACACACAGAATTTACCAAATGTGACCAATTTTGTGACAGCTCGCAATATTCAAATTTTAACCTAATTAATTTGCAAAAATTAGGATTTTTGCCCCCTGCGCAATATCTCGAACCCTATTGGTCGAGACCAAACCTAGGTAAGCTAGGAAATCGTTCCGCCATGAACTAGTAGGAGCAAAACCCTATCAAAAGTAGAAAAAAGGAAGTAAGAGAGGAGCTGCGGCAAATAGAAGCAACAGCAAGAGGAGGCGCGGCCACGCCACTTGGCCGGCCAGTTCTCCCTAACAGGCGCCACCCGTGGCTAACCGGCCACTCCCCATAAGATTGCTTGTTGGCCCTTATTTCTCATCGACCAATTAGATCGCTTTAAATGAGCCACACGCACTTTAAATAAAGTTGGAAGTTGGTTGGTCGACGCGCCTAATTCCTTAAGGAATCAGTCTTAAAACGATCACGGCCATACATTTGGCCAATCAATTTATCGAGTCTGGCCACTTCCTGACGTGGCTGAACAAGCGCCACCATGCACACTGGCGGGCCTATAATGCCTTAGCCAATCGAAATTCTTTCATCTCGTAAATGGAGACATTAAATGATTACTCAAAATGGGTTGGCCGCGTGAGTTATAAAACCCTAATTTATGTTAGAAGCAGCATATTGCTGCCGCAAAACAATCTTGGCCGCCCAACTTCGCCAGCCGAATTGACCGGCCTATATTTAATCTCAATCAACGGGCAAGGTACAGATACACCCACCATTGGCTCGACTATAGTATTGGCCGGACGAACAGCTCCCAGCGCGCGCCAACACAAAAAAATGTTGGCCCAAAATAGGTTGGCCACACGATTTCTAAAACCTAAATTGAATCAACGACAGCTATTAACTGCCGCAAATCATCTTGGCCATCCAACTTCGCCAGACGAACTGGACGGCCTAACTCCTATTTTAAAGAGCCAACAAGATGTGGCCATGATCAACGGCCACTCCCCTTCCATGAGCTGCAATCGTCCAAGCCACAACTTGCTCATGTGGCTCTCAAACGATCGTCCAAAAGGGGCTGGTCGCGCTGTTTACATGAATTTTGAGGCAGCCATTGACTGCTGCAAATCATCTTGGCCGTCCAACTTCGTCAGCCGAATTGACCGACCTATATTAAATCTTAGGCGACCAATAGGATGTCATCATAGTCGCCAGCCATCACTCTACTATAGGGACCGATCGGCCAACCTTTGGCATGTATAAATAGCTCCCAGCAGCTTCCTGAAAATGGCCGGTCATGCTCTTTTTAAGACATTAGATTCCGCGACCAACCAAGACAGGCTCAAATACAACGATACTTCACATGCATCAATTATTTTTAATTGCTTGCTTAAAAGCGATGCTCTACATGCATCGAATACATACGATATTCTATGAGTATCGGATTCACAAATAACTTAGTTATTTGACCTAATAGCGCCACATGTTATTTTTGCGGCAAGTCTCATGGCTTGGATCATCACACATGGCCACCCGCCACTTAGTTTGCGTGTGATTGGTCAGAATAATTTGGCAAGACCCACTCCGCAACTTGCTACATATTTTCTATGAAATACTCGAGACATCAAACACTTCACAAACTTAGGGGATGTTCATAAGGGTATTGTTCTGGCAGTTTACAGCGTGCGGCGCCTAATGCGCCCATTACGAGAAAGAGTCAGGAAAGGGCGGATGGTTAACCGCAGTAAGAGAGTAGTGGGTGTAAGGCTGACCAGTCTTCCCTCATGACGGAAACGTGATGGTCACCACCTTTTACACAACCCCACTTCTCCACTACTTAACTGTCTCCACTTCCTACGAGATCAGGGTGCGCTCAATCATGACTTGTATAAATAGGTTTTCAACCTATTTCGAAAAAGGACAAGTGTGAAAAACACAAGTATCCAGAAAAACACCAAGAACTGATAGCTTACATTCCGCAAGCCAGTTCCATATTCTAATACAAGTCATAAAATAGCCACACCTTTAGAGTTAACCATTCTGATCTCAACACCTTCTTCGCTTCCCTCCCTAAGATCAACCCTTCTCCTTCATTTCTTGACCGAAGCAAGACTAGAACGGCCATTTCTTGGTTTAGGCCAGGATTGTACAGATTGATCTCTCGAATCTAAAGTACTCTCGTGCAATGCATTTGTTTAGGGTTTAGATTCGTTTCTCGGCGGCACACCCAAATTTACCATTTCTAGCAGAATCAGTTTTTACCCCAAAACAACTGGCGACCACAGTGGGAGATTAATCTCTCGGTTGCAAAGTTAATTTCTCGATTTTCATTTCAATCTTCCCAATTTCTAGATGGTGGATCTTAGGTCTGGATCAGCAACAAATCCCGATGTTACTGGCGCTAACAACACCCCTGGTGTCAACGTTCCTGCTTGTGACACCAATGTACTGCCCACCAGCACGATCAACGCATCTCGTGGCACTACAACCTCTACCACCAACACTAGCGGCGCAGGAAACATTCCCTCCGGCGTGACACCTCCTATCACCAGAGCCAGAGCCGCTGCCGCCATTCCCAATGTTTCTTCGAGCATAACACCCCCAATTATTACCAGATCTACTGCCACTCCTCAATAAGGACGAGAGGCTGGAGGATCCAGAGGAAGCCAACCCCCTATTGTCATTGTTGATTTGATGGAAAGACAAGAAGTTCTCGCTAAAGCTCAGATAGACATGACTACAACTCAGAAAGAGGTACTTACTTTCCTCAAGACACTAACGGAGAGGATACCGCAAGAGTCACGCCAACACCAGGTGGAGCCGACAAGGAGTATTTTTAACACGCCTGGCGCAAGCACTTCAGCAGGACGAGCCTTTATAGATGAAGAGGCTCGCGTTGCTCCTGCACGCCTATTAGAAAGAAATCAGCAATCCAATTTCGTCACACGTGAGGATCTGGAATGAATTCTCCAAAATCGAGGCAAATAAAACCCGGTGGGCATGCACCAGCACCAACCTCCTTATCCTCCTGATGTGCAAAGAGTTCCTCTTCCGAGAGGATACTCTTCTTTTCAATTTTCCCTTTATGACAGGACCGGTAACGCTCGTGAACACATCTCTCGTTTTCTGGAATCCTTAGGAGAACACGAATATAACCATGTCCTCCGCCTGAAAGAGTTTTCAAAGTCTCTTACTGGAAGGGCGTATACCTGGTACAACAACATTGCGCCAAAAAGCATATCCAATTGGTGTGAGATGGTTACCACTTTCTACAAGAAGTAATTCTTCATGTCTGAGCAAATCACCTTTTCAGACTTGGGAAGAATGTTTCAATGAAATAATGAGCATCCAAACGATTATGTCAAGAAATTTAGAATTCAAGCACTGGATTGTCACGACCCAAATGTGACTGAACAACAACTGGTGGAGTAATGCATTAACGGTATGGTTCTCATCTATCGCACTTAACTAGAGAACCTGCGCTTCCAAACATTCTCTGAACTCCATGAAGCTGCAAAGCGGTCGGCTATAACGGCACCAGCACTGTTAGAAAGAACCAGACCATCCAGGAGTGAAGATGCATGTGAGACTCGAGGAAACAGGCGTCTCATCAACAAGCAATATAATACTAGTCCCTCTGTAAACGTAGTGGGTGAAGGAGAAAAGAGGAAAGCTCCAGCAGCAGAACAATAACCTAAACGTGCAACCCCAGTGCATCAGACAGCTCCACTCCGGAAGGCCGCGGCTAAGACTCCTACACAACAACAAGAAACTGGAGATGATGCTCCGAACTTCCCATTTCCGATTGAGGAAGTAATTGAACTCCTTGAAGCGTGGATTCAATATGGTTCCATCAAGCTACCTCCCATCAGACTCCCGCCAACCGAGGAAGAAATGGCAAATCCCAAATATTACCGTTACCACAGATTCGTCAATCACCCAACTAATGAATGCAACAAATTGAAACGCATCTTCAAAGAGAAGGTGGATGCAATAGAACTTCAATTAGGCACCGAAGGAGTTCACAGAGATCCCCTTCCTATCAGGAGATGCATGATTTCTGGGGACTCCGTCCACAAAACCGTACAGTCTATGATGGTGCATTTATGTGAAATTCTGTATTTCTCCAAGGCGCAGCGTCAAGACATATTTGCAGCCCTCAACCGTATTGTATCAGGAAAGCGTCTGTTTCCAGTCAGGGAAGCCGCTCCCAAACCCCAATCTTTCCTGGAAAGCGCAACTGATAGATACAACTGGGGACTCCTAACCACCGCTCAATTGAAGGGTGTCGAGTTTGACAGCACACTGATTGACGCGGCCTCTAATTTCAACATTGTCACTGTCAAGACTCTGAAAGCTGCGGGAATTTTGAAGCAAGAAGCTGCTCACTGCCCGACTGTGATCAAAAACTCAGAAGGAAGGTCAATAGATGCCTATGGGTACATTAATCTCGAAATCAAGATAGGAGACGCCCTAACACACGCCAAGTTTCATATTGTCAAGGAATACCCTAATTATGATATGATCCTGGGGTGCTCATGGATACACAATAACAAGGCGATGCTAGGAGTATGTCCTTTGCCAGTGTCTATACCTGAAAGGGTCTCCAACAAGCCGTCCAGTCCTGAAAACTATTTGTTGCCATATCAACAACTCGCGAATGTGATGTAACTGCCTAAAGAGAGCGTATCAGCATTTGTTCGCAGATTCCGGACACAAGTAAGTCTTATTGAACAACCCTTTTTGCAACCAGTCACTCCTCCTCCCACCAAGGCTTGGGGACTCAATATGATTATCAACCCAGCCGTCACTAGGAGATGTGAATGGGATGCTGGTCCTTTCAAGTATTTTATCAAGAGTTTAGAAGCTGTCACGGTTAAAGATGAGGGATCTAGGAAGTAATTGCGCAACGCCCAAACCCATTCCAAGTTGGAGATATAGTAGTGAGAGTTTTTTCTCAACCCGCTCCGTCCGATTCCGCAGAAGGGAAAGACGAGCCGTACCTAGTGGCGGAAATTATTTTGGGAAGTTACTGCAAGCTCATCAATGCTAATAAGCTAGAAGGCGTAGTAATACACGCCCGGTGGCTCAAACCCTTCAATACCTAAGATGTCGTGCCGCCCTTTCATCCAAAATCCCTTTTAGTGTTTCCTTTAGCAATTTCCCTTTTTCATGCAATATTTGTAATTCCTCCAAAATGATTGCACTGCTTGCATTCATAATTAGGGTTTCAATTTATCAATTAATCAAAGCATCATTTCCTTTAAAATAAAATTTTTACTCCTGAATCATCTCAAGGAAAATTCTCGAGTAAACCCAAACCCTCACAAAATCATTAGCTATTGATTTGAAACCAAATCAAACCATGTAAGAGATATCTCATATCTTTCAAACAAACAAAAAACGAAGAGGGGAATATGTAAAGGAAAAGAAAGCACGAGATCATCAAGCAGCGGAACATTCTTTCGCAGAGCAACCGGCTTCAACCTTCGGCTAATGAGATCCCTGGAAGAAGTTTTGTTGTCTGCAGTTTTCCGGATTTTGGGAATCCCCTTCACGGAACCAAGAAGTAGCGAATTTTAAGTTAGCGCACGTGATATTCCCTGGTTGCAACTACTTCTTTAGAAACGGCGCGTCGAATAACACTACACGCGCCATTAATTGGAGATGAAGCCTCCTCACTTGACAAGCAATGCGTCCATGCTTCTACATACCTGGATTTTGGATTTCTTAGTTTGTGGCAACGTGCCCATGCTTCTACATAGCTAGCCGCCACTCCACAAATATTCAAGGAGCATGTAGTCTGCACCGGGGATTAAAAAACAGAAGAATGGGAAGATCCCAGATTTTGCGATCAATGTACTAACCGTGGCTCTACCGTAACCCTACCGAAGAACGCTGCAAGTGGTTGCGAAATTTTCTAAGGATTTGGGTTTCTTAGTCAGGAGGTTTCATTCATTCATTCAACTGGTAACATAATATTATCAAAGCAACATGAATGAAAGATTATATTTGATGAATCCCTGGCTCCAGCCGCATGAAACAGAAAACTACTAAATGATAAAGGAGCATTCGCAAGATATAAAAGGATACTCATCTATAAAATAAAATAACAAAGTGGGAAATCTAATTATCAGCATCAACACATGGATCAACAACGCCTTCACTGGAGTTCTCTTTGGAAGCTACTTCGACATCTCCTTCATAAGCTGCTCTTACATCCTCTCCAGAAGACGTTTCAACATCTCCCTTGGAAGCTCCATCAACATCCACTTCAGAAGCCACTTTAACATCTCCTCCAGAGGCCGATACTATATGCTCTTCTGCCCCGACATCCTTTTCAGAAACTACCCCAACAGCCTTCTGAAGATTTTGAAGATGTTCTGGCTCGTCCACGTCAGAATCGAGAATTATGACACCATTATGGATAGGGTAATCATGCTTATCCTCAACTGGAGGCTGCTTATGCTCAATCCTTCGGCGCTTTAGCCGAGCCGCGAATCTTTCAGCCCCGGCACTCGTTGGTTGGGACGCTTCATCGCGCCTCCACTTTTCTTCCATGCAAACCGAAGCCAGGAAATCTTGAACACGCTCTCGAACGATATGCAAATGTGTGAGAGACATACCCTGTATAGCATGACCAGCTTCACGAAACGGAGGATTTATTTTAGCTAATACCTCCTCGAATGCGGTAACCATGGGTTTGTCGACTTAAAAACTCTTTTCCGGATAATCAGAAGAATAATCATCACCAGAAGTTCCCATCAAATACTGCAGAAAGGCGTTGTGGTTATATCAACAATCAACATAGTAAAAAAAAACTACAAGAGAATATGAAGCAACACTTGGAAAGAAGACGAGCGCAACTCTGTGATGATCGGTATGAAAAGAAAGACTCAGGTGCTCCTTTTTATATTCCGCAAATTGGTAAGATTCGGGAAAAGAAATGACTCTCTACTTGTCGTGTATAAAGGCTTTAGATGCGGTATACCAACCGATTAGATGCTTATCTACCTGGAGACAATTGACATATGCTAGGAGGACGATCACTGCGTGCTTGGATACTTCATTAAACGTGTTTTGCTCAAAGACCGAGTCGGCCTCTATCCTGGTAACATCTGTCTGCCTCGCCTCATAAGTTTTATCTTTATTTGTCACCATCTATTGCTTACCCCGCAACAATGTCATTGTTACGTACTAAGCAGGGGACTTAATGTTGATGGTGGTTTTCGGTTCAGGTATAAAATTGTGAAACCCTGTATTTAATGTCGTCGTTCTGCAAGGAAGATGATCCGTTTAAGAGTGATGAGTGCCCAGGCCTCCTTACTTATGTATTGAGCAATTCAGTATATTTATATGAAATCTATCCAGAATGGTGCATGTAGCAAAAACCCCAAATACTCTGTAGATTTTATCTCTCGCCTGCATTATTCATTAATGTATGGCTTATTGAGTACTTTTCCTATTGCTATGTTCCCCGGCTGAACCCTTAATATTGGTATGACATGACAATTAGTGTTCACTCGCAGCTGAGTAGCATGAATTTCCCGAAGTATCAAGATTAAGGTCTGCATGAAGGTACCCAATCATAGGACGCGCTAACTGCTCTCTGAGAATAAAATTAAGAATTTTGTGTCAACACACAGAATTTACCAAATGTGACCAATTTTGTGACAGCTCACAATATTCAAACTTTAACCTAATTAGTTTGCAAAAATTAGGTTCCTCCCCTGCGCAATATCTCGAACCCTATTGGTCGAGACCAAACCTAGGTAAGCTAGGAAATCGATCTTCCATGGACTAGTAGGAGCAAAACCCTACCAAAAGTAGAAAACATGAAGTAAGAGAGGAGCTGCAGCAAACAGAAGCAACAACAAGAGGAGGCGCGGCCGCGCCACTTGGACGTCCAGTTCGCCCTGACAGGCGTCGCCCGTGGCTGGCCGACCCTTCCCCATAAGATTGCTTGCTGGTCATTCTTTCTCATCGACCAATCAGATCGCTTTAAATGTGCCACACACTTTTAATAGAGTTGGAAGTTGGTTGGTCGATGCCCCTAATTCCTTAAGGAATCAAACATAGGCTGCCCATTCAGTCTTAAAACGATCACGGCCGTACGTTTTGGCCAATCGATTTATCGAGTCTGGCCACTTCCTGACGTGGCCGGACAAGCGCCACCATGCACACTGGCGGGCCTATCAATGCCTTGGCCAATCGAAATTCTTTACGCTCGCAAATAGAGCCATTAAATGATTACTCAAAGTAGGTTGACCGCGTGAGTTATAAAACCCTAATTTATGTTAGCAGCAGCATATTGCTGCCGCAAAACAATCTTGGCCGCCCAACTTCGCCATCCGAATTGACCGGCCTAGATTCAATCTCAATAAATGGGAAAGGTGCGGATACACTCACCATTGGCTCGACTATAGTGTTGGCCAGACGAACAACTCCCAGCGCGCGCCAACACCAAAAAACACTGGCCCAAAATAGGTTTGCCACACGGTTTCTAAAACCTAAATTGAATCAATGGCAGCCATTAACTGTCGCAAATCATCTCGGTTGTCCAACTTCGCCAGACGAATTGGCCGGCCTAACTCTTATTTTAAACAGCCAACAAGATGTGGCCATGATCAATGGCCACTCCCCTTCCATGAGCTGCAATTGTCCAAGCCACGGCTTGCCCATGTGGCTCTCAAACGATCGTCGAAAAGGGGTTGGTCGTGCTGTTTACATGAATTTTGAAGCATCCATTAACTGTCGCAAATCATCTTGGCCGTCCAACTTCGCCAGCCGAATTGACCGGCCTAGATTAATTCTTAGGCGACCAATAGGATGTCATCATAGTCGCCAACCAAATTGACCGGCCTAGATTAAATCTTAGGCGACCAATATGATGTCATCATACTGACCAGCCATAACTCTACTATAGGGACCGATCGGACAACCTTTGGCATGTATAAATAGCTCCCAGCAGCTTCATGAAAATGGCCGGTCATGCTCTTTTTAAGACATTGGATTCCGCGACCAACCAAGACAGGGTCAAATACAATGATGCTTCACATGCATCAATTATTTTGAGCTGCTTGCTTAAAAGCGGTGATCTACATGCATTGAATACATATGATATTCTATGAGTATCGGATTCACAAATAATTTAGTTATTTGACTTAATAGCGCCACATGTTATTTTTGCGGCAAGTCTCATGGCTTGGCTCGTCACACATGGCCACCCGCCACTTAGTTTGCGCGTGATTGGTCAGAATAATTAGGAAAGACCCACTCAGCAACTTGCTACATATTTTCTATAAAATACTCGATATATCAAACATGTCACAAACTGGGGGGATGTTCATCAGGGTATTGGTCTGGCGATTTACAGCGTGCGGCGCGCAATGCGTCCATTACGAGAAAGTGTCAGGAAAGGATGGATGGTTAACAGCAGTAAGAGAGTAGTGGGTGTAAGGCTGACCAGTCTTCCCTCATGACGGAAACATGATGGTCACCACCTTTTACACAACCCCACTTCTCCACTACTTAACTGTCTCCACTTCTTGGTTTTCAACCTATTTTGAAAAATGACAAGTGTGAAAAACACAAGTATCCATAAAAACACCAAGAACTGATAGCTTACATTCCGCAAGCCAGTTCCATATTCTGATACGAGACATAAAATAGCCACACCTTCAGAGTTAACCATTCTGATCTCAACACCTTCTTCTCTTCCCTCCCTAAGATCAACCCTTCTCCTTAATTTCGTGACCGAAGCAAGACTGGAACGGCCATTTCTTGGTTTAGGAAAGGATTGTACAGATTGATCTCTCGAATCTAAAGCACTCCCGTGCAGTGCATTTGTTTAGGGTTTAGATTCGTTTCTCGGCGGCACACCCAAATTTACCATTTCCAGCAGAATCAGTTTTTACCCCAAAACAACTATATCTTTTTGCTTTTTGATTGAGGCAAGATACTTTGAGATTTGGGGTAACTCAAATCCTTCTATAATTATTATCAGAGAAAATTGTAGGGGAGGTAACTACGTTAGCAAATTAGGGGGTGAGTGGATCAAGAAGACTATTCTTAATGAAATCATTCATTTGAAATTTCCAAAGGGTTCCTAGTTGTTTGAAGACAAGAAAGAGCACTTCTCTTTATCAAAGGATAGAAACAAAGGAGGAGAATTTATTAGGTTATTTGTTCCAAGTTCTAAAGAATTTTTCATCATTGCTTCTCCCAATGGAAACGCGATTACCTAGATTTTTTTTACGGTTTAGTCGTATGTTGGTTCTATTGGTGAGTGTAAATAAAAATTAAGAGATAGTATTTATGACATATTAAAATTTATATGAGTGGTACTTAGGATAATTGGGGATAAGAACTAAGATGGATGGGAAATAGGGAAAATGAGGATAGGAAATAGGTAAAACCTAATGAAAAAATATAAGATTGAAATACCCAATTTGAACAAACTACCAAGCAAAAGAAACACAACAAAAATACTTGATGATGATATTAATATTCTCTACTAACAATTAATATCTTTCCCGAACCTTCGCCCAAAAAATCTAAGGAAAGCACTTGATACCAACTAATGTAAAGTGATCCTTATAATTTAAATTAGAATGTAAAATTATAACAAAATACCATAAAACAAGAGTAACCAACCTTCAAATGATGCTTCTTCTACTCTTCAAACAAGGAAGATACAAAGATTTGAGGTTCTTCTCTATTAATTTTTAAATTTCTACCCAATTCTAAGATTGGAAACTAGAATATAAAAGAGGCATCTCTTACAAATTGAAATTTCTACCCAATTACAAATTGAAAATAACAAAGTGATGGAGGTTCTTTTTTTTAGGAATGATTGGGGTTCTTAGTTCTTTCACCTTCTTTCTTAACAAGCAAAACTTGGCCTCTAAAGTAAAGATAGGGTTTTACAATAGTAGCTAGGAAATAAACCAAAAAAACCTAGCATTTTTAGGGGCGACTCCAAAGGAATTAAGGGCGACTTTTTTTATTCCCAACCCATAGATGTGGTTGTGGGATATCCTAATAGTCGGAAAATACCTATATGCCCTTTCACAATCGGTAATTTAGTATTGGTTTCATCAACCGATTATGACTGTGTACTTCTTTGTTTTGAGATCAAAATCGGTAGATAATAAACATCATGAAACTACCGATTGTGAAAATAGAGATATTCAAAGTTCCATTGGTTTTTGAAAATTTTGAATATGGGGCAATTATTATAATCGGTAGATAATGAACACCACGAGAATGTCGATTGTACAATCGGTAGGAAATAAGCATCATGAAACTACCAATTGTGAAAATAGGGAAATCCAAAATTCCATTGTTTTTTTTAAAATTTGAATTTGGGGAGACTACCATAATCGGTAGATAATGAACATCATGAAACTACCGATTGTTCAATCGGTAGGCAATAAACATCATGAAACTACCGATTGTGAAAACAGAGAAATCCAAAATTCCATTGTTTTTGAAAAATTTGAATTTGGGGATACTACCATAATCGGTAGATAATGAACATCACGAAACTACCGATTGTACAATCGGTAGGCAATAAACATTAAGAAACTACCGATTGTGAAAATTGAGAAATCCAACCTTCCAATGGTTTTTGAGAATTTCGAATTCGGGGCTACTACCACAATCGGTAAATAATAAACATCATGAAACTACCAATCGTATAATCGGTAGATTATGAACATCACGAAAATTCGAAAATTTACTACCGATTATGTTTGTATGGAGAATTTGAAAACTTAAGGATTTTGGCACAATCCAATTTTGGGGCTACATTGTAATCGGAAGCCAATTAAATGTCATTTTCTACAGATTATAGATATATTTTGGCTAAATAGTTTACAATCGGTAGATATGGTACTCCATTATCTATCGATAGTTGGTAGAGCTCCGTCCTTGCAATTGGGTCATTGAGATTACGGGTTGGATGTCTAATTGTCCAGGCGGTAATGATAGTATCTTGTACCTGAACCAGTGGCTCACTTTTTCTAAGTAATGGGTGTGGGTTGTTCTCAATCATGCGAAAATAGAATTTCCTTTATATAAAAAATTACTCCCGATTGTGAACTTAACTACCGATCGGATTAAGGGTCGTTTCACTATCAGATTATCAAATGAGGTAGATAAACAGTATATCAAATCTGGTACATGGGAAGTTAATGATCAAATTTTGAGGATAAGGGATTGGATGCCAAATTTCAGACCAGAAAGTCAACGTACTTCTTATGCAATGGTTTGGGTACAATTTCCAGGGCTAAGTTTAGAGTATTGGGATCAGAAGACATTGTTTCAAATTTGTGATGTCATTGGTAATCCAGTGAAAGTAGATGAAGCTACCTTAAAACATGAAAGTGGTTACTCTGCCAAAGTTCTAGTTGAAATTGATTTAGCAAAGGAGATACCAAATAAGCTTTGGATTCTGACTAAATATGGTGGATTCTCTCAAGGTATTATTCTAAATAAATTACCAAAGTTTTGTTGTGATTGCAAAATCATTGGTCATCTAAAATCAGAGAGTAGAGCCAAAAGATTTACATCTAATGTTGTATCACCAGTTCCAGAGGTATCATCAATTCTGCAGGTGGAAGCAACTCGTACAAAAAAGAGTATCTATTCCAGTTATGGAACCTTTTGACATATGTCAAACTCCATTAACACAAATTCTCATGAATAAGTCAGTAATTCACAGTACTAAGGAAGATGTTCCAATCTCAACAAATAAATTTACCCCACTTCAAGAAGAAAATGAAGATGAAATAGAACAAATAATTATGGAATCTTTACCGGAGGAAGTACGTCTTGATCCAGCAAAAGTTCTAAACATTGCTGAAGACAATTCAGTAGAGAAAAACGTAGTTAAATATGTGAATGGAATAAATGGAAATGTATCTTATGAAAGAGTACCAGTAACTACTTGGTCTAGAGTAGTCCAAAAACCATCAACAATCAAGGCTATTGCTTCTTCAAGTACTTCATCTTCTAAAGAGAATTCAGCTTCACAAGGAACTACAAATACTTCATTTACTAAGGAAAACCCAGCTTCACAGGTAACTACTACTCAAGCTCCAATTAAATACAATTTCAGAAAAAATTCAGGGAAGGGAGGTACTAAGAACCTCCAAACTAAACAATGAAAGTACTCTTTTGGAATTTAAGGGGCCTTAAAAGAATTAGGGCTCAAAATAAATTATGGTCATTAGTTAATCATTTTTCTCCTTCATTAGTTTGGATAGCTGAACCTAAAATAGTTTGTAATGCTTCTTTTTGCAATAAACTGAATCTACCTGGTATGCAAAGCTTGGTAATTCACAATTCTGTCTCCAATAAAAAAAAGGTAATATTTGGTTATTCTGGAATAAATCTCTTCCTACTCCAACTGTTGTCTCCATGTCAAGTCAAATGATTATAGTTAGTGTGGGTGGTACTTTAGTTTCTGGTGTTCATGCTCATGTGGGTATTATTCAAAGAAGGTTTCTATGGTCAGAAATGCAATTAATCAGTGAAATGAAGCTCCCTTGGCTAATTATTAGGGATTTCAATGCTCTTACTTCAACTGAAGAAAAATGTGGTGGTAGATATCCTAATAGAAGATCTATGATGGATTTTAATGAATGTTTAAATAATTGTGAACTTCTGCAAGCACCTAAAATTGGTTTAGATTTTTCATGGTCTAATTGCCAGCATGGGGATAAAAGAATTTTGTGTCATTTGGACAGAGCAATGTTTAATCAAATGTGACTTCAAAAATACTCAGATTGGGGATATAAAGTGGGCTTGAGAGTAGCTTTTGATCATGCTCCATTATTTGGTGGTTATGCTAGTATTCCTAAGCCTTCAAATGTCCCTTATAAGTTTCAAAAAATGTGGATTTCTCATCCTCAATTTATGAAGGTTATTCAAGAATGTTGGGCTGAGTATGTAGTGGGAGATCCGGCTTTTGCTTTTCAAACTAAATTAAAGAAATTAAAGAAAGTTCTACAAGAATGGAATTGGAAAGTGTTTGGAAATGTTCATGTTCAAATAAAGAATGCAGAGAAGAAAGTTCAAGAAGCTATGTTGGAATATGATATTAGTCCTTTTGATATATCAGCTTTGGATAAGTTGGTAAATGCTCAGAATGAATATACCTCAAAGGAAGTGCAACTAAATACTATGTTAAAGCAAAAGGCTAGAACAAGATGGATTACTGAAGATGCTGCAAATACTAATTTCTTTCATACTACTCTCAAAATAAGGCACACAAAAAATTTGATTAGTGAAATTGAAGATTCAAATGGTGACATTATATCATATCAAAAGAAAATTGCAGATATCTTAGTGCATTATTATGAGAAGAAGTTTGAATGTCAAGCAACAGAAAAATCTGATTCTCTTTTAGAAGTCATTCCATCTGTCATAACTAATGAAGATCAAGAAATGCTAGATGCTATTCCTAATGAAGAAGAAATTAAAGAAACTATTTTTAATATGGATCCTGATAGCTCACCAGGCCCTGATGGATTTTCTGGATGTTTTTACAAAGCTTGCTGGCATATAATTCATCAAGAAGTAGTTCAGGCAGTAAAGTTTTGCTGGCAGAGAAGGTTTATTCCAAAAGGTCTGAATTCTAACTTTCTAGTTCTTCTTCCTAAAACAGAGGGTGCCAAAAATCCCAATCAATATAGACCAATTGGCCTAAGCAATGTAAGTTTTAAAATTTTCACTAAGATTATCACCACCAGGATGAGTTCACTAATGTCAAAATTAATTTCCCATCAGCAAGTAGCATATATCAAAGGTAGATGTATTCAAGAGCAAATAGTGCTAGCTTCTGAACTTGTCAATGAAATGAAAAAGAAAGGGAGAAGTGGAAATGTAGGTCTAAAACTTGATATTTCTCAAGCCTATGACTCAGTAAGCTGGGACTTCTTGTTTCAAGTTCTGAATAAATATGGTTTCTCTAATTCTTGGTGTGATTGGATCCATACTCTTCTTAAATCTACTAAAATTTCAGTGATGATCAATGGAGGGCCAAATGGTTTTTTATCAGTGAGTAGGGGTTTGAAGTAGGGGGATCCATTATCTCCTATTCTGTTTGTTCTTATGGAAGAAGTGCTCGGTAGAAAGCTAACTCAATTGGTTCAGAATGGTTCAATAGCACCAATGGTTGTCAGAAAAGCTATACATCCTACCCATCTTTTCTTTGTAGATGATGTGTTTATATTTTGTAATGGTGCCAAAAGAAGTATGGAGAGCTTACTAAATATCTTGGATGAATATCAAAAATTCTCTGGCCAAATAATTAACAAAGTTAAAAGTAAACTGTTTGTGGATGGGACTTCTGATTCTAGAAAACTTTTTATCAAGAATATGATGCAAATGGATCTCAGTAAGTTTCCATACAAATATTTGGGAGTTATTCTTCATTCTGGTAGGGTCAAAATTTCTACTGTGTGGCCAATGGTTGAACTTATTCAGAAGAAACTAGCTGTTTGGAAAGGAAGACTATTATCATTTCAAGAAAGACTAACTCTTATAGAGTCTGTACTTTGTGCTATTCCCATCTATAACATGGCAGTATATATATGGCCAGCTTCAGTGATTAAAACTTGTGAAAAGATAATCAGAAATTTTCTTTGGTCTGGAGATGGTGATACCAAAAAGTACTTTACATTATCATGGGAAAAAGTCTGTACACCTTTTAGTGAAGGAGGTTTGAGAATTCAAAGGATGGAAGTACTTAATAAGGCTTTGTTAATGAAGTTAATGTGGAAAATTATCAATTCTAATGAAGAATGGGCATTGTTCATCAAAACAAAGTATAAAGACAAAAACAAGCAATGGAGCAATACTTGGTAAATGTCTTCAATCTGGTCTGGATTAAGATGGGCTTGGAAAACTCTTAAAGAAGATATTAGATGGTGTATAGGCAATGGACAAGAAATATCAATTTGGTTTGACACTTGGATAGGTAACTCTCCACTTATTGATAAAATTGGCCTTACTTCATATGTCCAAAAATAATATGCACTTGAAGGTTGTTGATATTCTTAAAGATGGTAAATGGAGCATTCCTTGTGAAATTCAACAAGTTATAACGGATGATTTGACTGATACTGGTGGGACTAAGGATGAACTCATATGGAGCTGTAATTTAAAAGGAAATTTCACCACTTCATCTGCAATTGCCAGAATCAGAAGCAAGCAACCTATTCTAAAATGATCAAAAATTATTTGGAATTGTTTTCTTCATCTAAGTACAGCAAGCAATGTGTGGAAACTCATTCAGGGCATATATGTTGATGATGTTGTAATGACTGAGAAAGGTTATGATATGGTTTCTAAATATTGCAATTGTGAAGAAGATCAAGATAGTATGGAGCATTTACTGTGGAGGTGTAAATTCAGTTTGAACATCTGGAATTGGCTCTGTCCAGTATTTAATTTGAATCTGCCACAATCATTTGATGATATCTGGAATGGTACAAAAAATAAAAGTCCTCTTGTTAAAGAAGTATGGATCACAGCTTGTTGTTCAGTCTTGAAGGAACTCTGGTTTCAAAAAAACAGAAGAATGTTTGAGAATATTAAACATAATGAGATGCAATTCAAAAGTAAGATTTAAAAAATGGTCTTTGAAGGTGGTCTTAGAATTAAAGGTAATAAATGGGATCAAATCTATGACATGCAGGTGATTTTTTTCTTCAATCTGGGTCCAAGAAAGATTAAATTTCAAAACATCAAGGTATGTCATTGGCAACCTCCCTGCATTGGAATTTTTCTTTTTTGTTGTGATGGTGCTTCTGTTGGAAACCCTGGTTCTGCTGGCTTTGGAGTTGTTGTGAGGGACCATTTGTGTCAGGTAATAGAAACTCTATCTGGTGGAATAGGCATAACTACTAATTATATTGCAGAAGTATATGCCATTGTGTGTGCAGTGGAGTTGGTTGTTGAATGGAAACCGCAACACATAATGTTAAACTCTGATTCAAGAACAGTAATAACTGAATTTCAGCAAGGTAACATTCCATGGTTCATTAGAATAAGGTGGGTGAAAGCAATGAATTGCATTAGTTCAGTCAATTTTGTCATTGCCATCGAGAAGTCAATTTCTTTGCTGATGCAGTAGCTAAAAAGGGGGCTAAACTGAAGGCTGGAGAAAGATAAATTTTCATGGGCAGACCTCCTTTGCTAGCTAGAGTAGAAATGCCAGATATTGATTATTATAGATTTATTTGAAATAAGTTCTTAGCTGACTCCAGGCCTATATAGTTGGCTTGTTTTTTCTCATATCACTTTCTTTTTTTCTGGTTAATTTCCTTGTAATTGTGACTTTTTCAAATTAATAAAATTCGCGTGATTTAGCAAAAAATAAATAAATAGCTAGCCCATAGTGCAGAGCCCTCTGTCAAGTCTCTCAAGAATAAGATCATCAATGACTGCACCATTGGACCAAGTGAACGCTGGTCCAACAAAACCCATATCAATAAGCCTTCTGTCACTTATGAAATTCTTAAATTCCTTATTTGCACCATTTAGCTTCTGAGATCCACCATATTTTTCTGAAGTAGATTTAATTGCATTTAGATCTCCCACTAAGCACCATGGGTTAAAAAAAATCAGTAAATTGAGAAAATTTATGCCAGAAATTATTTCTCAAATGATGCTCCGGTGGCCCATAAACACATAGCAAATCCTAATCTTGGCCAATCAATTGACTAATATGACAGTGGACAACGTTCTTATCATCACTGATTACTTTTAAATCAACATCATTATTCCAGACTATAACATTACCACCACTTCTACCATTCGCCAGAATACAAGGAAAATTATCAAATCCAATAGAATTGAAGAAAGTATGAGAATTTGACTCACCAACTAGAGTCTCGGTAAGAAATCTAATGTGGGGATTGCAGGCCCTGAGAAACGCCTTCAGATTGCGGACTATCGACATGCTTTTCAATCCTCGACAGTTCCAGGAAAAAATTAACATCGAACCTGTGGCTGATTTTGGGCCGCCACCACACCCTGTTGAGAGGATTGCACTTGATTGAAACACTTAATTGGATTATCAATCTCCATCGGACAAGCCGTTCTTTTTGAACCGCATAAACCTTCTTCAATTTTGTTTCCACTTGATGGTTGTTCATGTTTTCTTGCAAACCTCTTCCACCCTCTTTGCCTCTTTCTAATGTTATTCTCGGATGTTGAAGTAGAAGCAGATGATGTAGTGTCTCCATCTTCATCTTCTCATGCTAGAGTTGTACGATGGGATTGAGAAGAAATTACTTTTGGTTGAAAGAGATGGGTGCTATCATTTTGAGTATTTGTTTTAACCCGAGTTTCTTTAATGGGTTTATCTGAAGAGGATTCAAATTTTCACTAGATTTTTGGATCGGTTTGGCTGAGCTGTGTACCATTTCATCGGAAGATGACTGTATCTTAGTAGATGAGTCACTTTTTCCAGGTGGATTGAGACAAACACGACCAACCAAATTCTGTTTCACTGTCAGCTTCAAATTCTGCCGACTAAATGATAACTCTGATTCATTTCCTGTATTTATTGTCGGATCTGGTGGCGTCTTGTTTCTTCCTTCTGATAAAGTACCTCGTCTGATCCATTGTTTTAAATTACACAAGCGGAGTAATTTTAAGAACTTGATCCCTCTGAATTGGAGATCCTCAATGATTTAATGAAGTGAAAAATACTATAACCCCCTACTATATGGGTTCAATATATAGAAGCCCCATTAAATGGATCATTCACTGTCAACTCCATTCTTTCACATTTTGATATTTCTAGGACCAAAACTTTAGATTTCAGGGCTTATTAGTAAAGCATAATTTTAATAATACCAAGACTGCCCTTTAGTATTTATATGTAATAAAACTAATTATCATATTTCATTCTCATTTCTCTCTCGTCTCTGCTCTGAAGAAAATTAGGATTCTAGTATCAAACCGAAGAAAACGATTGCAGAGAGCAAGAAAACGATTCTCGCTCCATCGATCTCCGCTGATGAAGTTTACCTATTACAGAAGAACGAAATCAGACATTCATTTTTGGTTTTAGATTGAATCTCAGACCAGAGCTGAAATGATTCTCTTAGGGTTTTCTTTCTTCCCTATCAGTTACAATCGAATCTCTGTATTTTTTAGTTGATTCGAAGATATCTCATGCATTGATTGAATTATTCTAGTTTTCAATCGATTTGATTCAAACAGGTTTAACAAATGATCATCAATCTACAAGTTCGAATCAATCAATTGACTCTAATTTGTTGTTTCGAAGCTACTTCAGGTAAGGTTTTCGATTTGAATCAACAGGTTTTGAATCTAGGTATGTTTAGGTTTTTTGTTGTTTCTGTTGATGTTGTTGTTTAAGTTTGATTTGTTGATAATACTAGTTGAATTCAATCATCTAAGAAGATATTCTCTATTCAATAAAAACGTTGATCTCTCATAATTCTAATGGAGCCAGTTGTGGACTACACATGTTGAGTTTGATTAACGAATCTATGGTGGTGTTGGTGGTGGAGATGCAGGTTCTGGAGGAGTAGGAGGAGGCTGTGGTGGTAGAGGTTGTGGTATTGGAGCAGGTTTGAAGGAGGATTTTAAAGTCAGTGGTGGTGTTTTTCAGAATTGATGAATTGAAGGAGATGATGAGAAGATAGAGGATGAACTATTTTAAGTTTTTACTGCTGGTGCTAGTGGTCACAGGTAATTAACTGATTTCACAAGGTTCTCTTCTTTTTTAAATGTTTATATTTTTGTTGTGATCAAGGTTAACTTGTTCTGATAAATTTACTACGTTAGCATCCCTTGTGAATGATTGGTTTTTACTGTTGAATTATGTATCGAGATAGTTCTCGTAGCTGGGACATTGAGATAGATTTGACTATTCTATATCCGCTACTTCTTTGGAGTAATATTTGTTCAATGACATTTATTTCTTTTTGCATGTAATATAAGTTTTCCTGTGTAGACGTATGTTGTTTTGCAAAGAAATGGAAGCGTTTTTTGATGAAAGTTCTTCTAGTAATGAGCTATGCAAATTCTAGGATTTGTGTGGCGTGATAATCTTGCAATGTAGTCCCCTCTATTTAAATAGGAGCATAACTGTTCGTTTCATACCTGATAAGAGTTTAGGAGGGGTGTTTTTTGTTGTGCTTTCTTGCATGTGTTTTGTCCTGATTAAAATTCACATCATATGGAGATGGATTACCTTCTTTTTGTAGAGTATGTAACTCTGTAAGGGTGAACTATTAAGTTTTGTATACTTGCTCTAGTTTGTTCAGTTATGAGATAGATTTGACTATTCTGTATCCACCGGTTTTTTATTTTTGGATGTCCTGTTTTATTCATTTGTATGAGAAGTGTTCTAGCTGCTATGGTACTGATATCATTTGCTTGTCATGTAGTTACTAAGAAGGCTGACCCCAAGGTGCTGGCTAACAAAGCTGCGAAGGATGTCAAAGCTGGAGCATCAACCATTAAGAAGAAGGCTAAGAAAATCTGCACATCAATCACATTTCACAGGCCAAAGACATTGCAGAAGGCAAGGAACCCCAAGTACCCATGTATTAGTGCACTACCAAGGAACAAGCTTGACCATTACCAGATCCTAAAATACCCACTCACTACCGAGTCCGCAAGATTGAAGACAACAAGAAGAAGAAAATCAAGGATGCTGTCAAGAAGATGTACAACATCCAGACAGAGAAAGTGAACACCCTTATCAAGTAAGCCTTCTTGATTACTTACGACTAGCTACTTCTTTTCTTGAAAGGTAGTATATGGATATATATGGATATAGGTCTGGAATGGTTTCACTTAGCTCATACATCTGTTTAACTGCACATTCATCTGTTTAACTGCACATTACACAAGCCATATGCATGACAGTTTACACGTTTAACTAGCATTGGCAGACTATGGATGTGTAACTAGTAGTTACACATGTTAATTAAATGTGTAACTTCTAGGTACACAAGCTAAATGAATGTGTATCTACTAGTTACACATGCAAATTAGATGTGTAACTTATAGTTACACATGCTAATTTGATGAGATATGCATATGTAACCTAATATGAAACTTTTATCTGTTATAGTGGTTATATTTATGAAATTGAGGAAAGAACATCAAGTCCTAGTAGTAGGGAGTAGTAGTGGAGCTAGTGATTCAGGAAATGATGAGATTGAATGTGGAATTGTTAGTAATGATTATGTAAGTTTGCGAGATAATTTGAATGATGGGGCTTTGGATGTTGGGTTGCTGGGAAACAACATTTAGATGAGGTTTGTGCTGCTAAAATACTGTTTGCTTGTATTATAATTTTCGGGATTTTTGGTTGAATTAGATGCTTTGAATTGCATAGGATATAAGAATGATTTAACATATTATTACTGTCCATCTGTTTTGGTTATTAATGATGTTACGGTAACTTAGGATGTATACTAGTTGAAACATATTTTATTTGTTTTACATTTAAAGCTTTTGGTGACTACTTGTTGAATATGACCTTGAGTGCTTGTGTCTATTTAGTTATTGAAGAAGCTGACGGTGGTAGTTATGCTAATTTCAGAGAGGATGTGTTGGTCTGGACCTAGTGGTTACACAAGCTAAATAGATGTGTAATTTATAGTTACACAAGCTAATTAGATGTGTAACTTATAGTTACACAAGCTAACTAAATAGATGGTAGTTATGCTAATTAGGTGGTAGTTATGCTAATTAGATGTGTAACTTATAGTTACACAAGCTAAATAGATGTGTAATTTCTAGTTACACATGCTAATTAGATGTGTAACTTTTACTTACACATACTAATTGAATATGTAACTTCTGGTTTTAGTGATTGAATTAAAATGATTTGTGGTCTGTTTTGTTGTTTTTGTTTTCATTGGATTGTTGAGATTAGTTTTTGTAGAAGAGATTGGACAGTTTTGATTATTGAACATGAATTATGATGAAAGATTGAAGCTTTTTGTTTGTTTGAATTTTGGGGTAATTTTAATTTATATTGATGGTGTAGATCGCTTCACTCTTTGTCCAGACTACTTACTTCGGAATTACAGTGGACTTGGGATTTCTTAGGTGAATTCCTAATCTTTAAACTTTTTAGTTGTCTTGTCTTGTAATATGTAACTTTTATTTGCCCTTTGAAATGCATGGCATGGGTTTTGCTCGGAAGATTCAGGTTCTCTCATATTTTAATGTAATTTCAGACCAATCAATATATAGATGTAATAGCAGCCTAATGATGGATGTTTTACTTTGTTCTTATTATACTGCAGTCCTTGAGTCAATGCACATTGGAAGACGAAACAGCTAATCACAACCCTTTCATTAAACTTGAGGTACTAAATATTTTGAGTTTTTACTGAAACCGACTTGTTGCTAACTTTCTTGTCACTGGTATTACCTTAGCCTTCTACAACTGAAGTATCTAGTATTCAAGTCTCGGAGGTGATTTGTATATGAGCATGTGTAACTTTTAGTTATATTAGGAAAATGCATGTGTAACTCTTAGTTACACTAGGAAAATGCATGTGTAACTACCAGTTACACTAGCAAGATGCTGAGATATTGATAGATTTAGTGTGAAATCATACATGAAGTATTGCAAGTGAGCTTTTTTCCCCCCTCATACTTCAGGTTTAGGTTTGATATGTGTAACTTTTAGTTGTTAAGTTATAGGGTTAAGTTCTTATACTTCAGCTAAGCCTTTTTTGCTGTTTAATTTTTCTTTTCAGGTAACTTTTCGTGCTAAAATTGGTAAAGCAAATAGGATTTCAAGGTTTAGGTTCAAGATACTGCAGCACAACTCTGGGAGGTAAAAACTAAACTCCAAGAAATTTGATTCTCTTCTCAATTCTTAACATTCTATGAACATCTGTAACTCTTAGTTACATGAGGAAAATGCATGTGAACTCTTAGTTACACTAGGAAAATGCATGTGTATTACCAATTACACTAGGAAGATGTTGATTTTGCTAGATTCAGTTGTGAAATCTAATGTGATTGTGGTTAGAAAGGAAGAAGAAGTAGAACCAGAACCAAAAGTAGTGGTCGTTTCTGGTGCTGAATTCCAATATGAATGTGTAACTCCTAGTTACACTAGTCAGTTGCATGTGTAACTGCTAGCTACACTAGTTAGTTTCATGTGAAACTATACATTGTTGTATGTACTGTTCATTTAATCTTATAAAAACTGATTGCTTGTTGTTATATTTCAGGTTTCCAATAACTTCATAAAAGCTAATTGCTTATCTGTGGTATTGGTCCCGCTGGAATTGGAGTTGACGCTGAATACACAAGTCAGATGCATGTGTAAATCTCAATTACGCTAGATAGATGCATATGTAACTTCCAATTACACTAGACAGATGCGTGTGTAACTTTTAGTTACACATGCTAAGAAATTATTGTAAATAAATCTTAAAGTAATACATGTATTTTTTTTATGTTTTCTTTTTGATGTGTAACTTTGCATTACACATGTCATAAGGATGTGTAACTTCTGGATACACATGCCATATGCATGTGTAACTTCTGGATACACATTCACACTATACTTTAATAATTTTGGGCCTAGATTTAATAATTTTGGGCTTAAATTTAAATTTTATTTAATTTGGGGCTTGACAATATATAAAAGGGCATGAATATCTTTTAATAACTCAGGGTCTAGATTTAAATTTCTTTTAATTAAGGGTCTCATATTATGGGTTACCCATGGGTCGGACCTTAACCTAAAAACCCTGAAATCCTGTAGCCCTGTAGTCCAGAACCGGTGTGCACATGACATGCCCATACTCGCACATTCATAACTTTCTCCTTTATCAAAACAAAAAATACTAAAGGAAAGAAAAAGAAAACCAATAAAACACTCTCTCTCTTTGCATCTTCTCTTAAATTTCCTTTTCCTATTCAATACCCTAATCTCCTCATTCCTTTTGCTTCCTTCGGTACCCCAATTTGGTATATATCTTACAAAATATTCCCCTACGCAGAGTTAAATTAAATACCTAATAATAATTTCATGAACTATTTCATTCTCTAACCCTAAGCCCAATTTTCAATTTTCACACTTAGCCATGGAGGGCTCTGTGGCAGCAGAACAACTCGGAGCCCCAGATTCATGGGAATTGGCTGATTTAGATGAAAGTATGACTAGATTAATGGTCTCTTCGTCATCTAAGAAGAAGAATTCTACTCTATCTTCTTCATCATCATCATCTGGTTTTCATATCGATGAATCTACAGAAGCTCAACCTCACACTTCAACTGAATCAGCATCTACTGAAAGGAACGGAGGAGGAGGAGGAGTTTCTGATGATTCTGTCAATCAAGTCGATCAATTCCTTAGAGATGCTTTGCAGAATCCCCGTGAGAGATTATCAAGTAAGTATAATTTTTGGTGGTCTTTTATGTTTTAGTGTTAGGGTTTGTATTGTTGTTACTGTTCCCTAATTCTATTAATAATTAGGGATTTTCATGATAATGGTCTGTCTTAATTTGCTTCCTAGGTTACCTCTTTCAGAAGGGGGTATTGTTTGTGGTCTAATGGTTAATCTTATTAATTTTATCAGAATTTATTATCTGGGAATGTAAATTAGTGTTGCTGTGTTTTGATAGAGTAAATTTCCATGTATCCATCAGATTTTTTTTAATTGTTGTTCTTTCTTTATGCACTATTATCAGATGAGATTATTAAGTTTCAGAGTGAGTATGGGAAGTTCGACTTAATAGTAAGGGAACTAAGAGTAATATTAGAAAAGGCAAACATCTTAGGGAAGAAGTGGAGTGAAATGTTAAGTGGCAACTGAAAAATAAACAAAGAAACACGTCATTAAATACAGGAATATCTATGTATACTTCATAACATGATAATCTTGATGATAAATTGATAAGTTACTCCGGTCCAGCCTCGGGTTTAAGTTGAGTTAGTACTTCAATGAATGAGCTATCTGGCTTAGCTAATAAATTTGCCGGGCAGTCCTGAACTTAGCGGTTTTACTCTGGTCATTGATTTTACATATGTATGTCTTTTCTTTTTTAATTTTAGATTTAGTTATGTCAGTTATTGATAGTTTTATATCTCTCTCTCTGCCATTGTTGAACAGTTTTGAGGATGGAGCAAGAAGTAGAGAAGTTTATCCGTGACTCTACACAACAACAGCTGGAGTTTCAGCAGCTGCCTACTTCTTATTTGAGATTGGCAGCTCATCGTGTGGCACAGCATTACTGTCTTCAATCAATGGTTGTATTAGACAACAATCAACCTGATGGGTCTGGTTCTAGAATTATTGTTCATAAAGCTTCTGGATTCAGATATCCTTCGATCCGACTGGCAGACATTCCTGTTACTGTGGGACAAGAAGAAAGCAACTCTGCTGTTAAAGTTGCTATCAAGCAAAGACCACAGAAGCGGTCTCAGAACAGTGGTAACTCAAATTCGTCCAAGTCAAATCACGCCAAAAGTGTGGAGGAAAGAAAAGAGGAATACAATAGGGCCCGGGCACGAATATTTAATTCTAATAGTACTAGTGTCGCTGGCGCACAGCCTGGCGGTAAACCAGAAATTGAGTCGGTGGTGCCAGATACATTCCAGCATTGTCCTGTTGGTCCTAGAAGGATGGAAGAGAAACCTGTAGTTGAATTGCCTGTAGCGAGTATCAGTAGAGGCTTGGGAGATTCTTCTGCAGATAACAGTAGATCATCAGGTAGAGGTCGGGTAGAAAAAGAGCCAGTAGGTAGTAGGTACCGATCAAACAGCAGAGTGGCTATCTTTCGGGATCGTGATGTTGATCGTAAAGATCCTGATTACGACAGGAGTTATGACAGGTATGTTGATCAGTTAGTACCCTCTGTCAGCATTATGTTTGGAGAATTTTGACTTTATAGAGTTTGAGCATCTGCTTGGTTGTTAAGCAGATTCAAGCATGCCTAGTTATCTGGGTTCTGGTTCTATTTTGCATAGAGTATCCGTCGCATTTAAACTTGTGTGGAATAAGTCACAGTTATGCCCATTACATTTTATTTTACATTGGATTTGTGAGAGTTGGAAGACACCCATTTGATCACTTACATTTATGTTATATCCATTAAAGAGTCAGTTCCATCAGATGTATGCAAAAATATCCAGCACTGTAATTTCTCTGTTCGCGCAGCTATGCAAGGAAGGCTTTGGTGCTCTGGCTCTACTGCCTTGTTTTTTTTGCTTCTTTATTTTCGGAGCATTGTAGTTATTACATGTGTTTTGTTTGACAATATTGTCTATTATAGTGAAGTGTTGTAGGCCTGTACCCTTCTGTTGCTAGGAACAGGACACCGTCTTCAACTGTTTTGTGACAAAAAGTCTGGGAAAGATGTTTACTTGCTATAGAGATAACCTATATTCTTTTAGAGAAAAGGCGGTGCTTATTTTGAGGAATTATAAGCATGTCTGGGTAGATTTTGAACATTTTCAATAATAATGTACATAAATAATTGTTGCCTTTTGTAGGTATATGCAAAGATTTGACCCTGGGTTTGGCTTTAGCGGAGGACCATACACAATGCAGCCCCTGTACGCCCCTGTCATCAACTACAACACTGAATTCCCACAGCTTGGTGCAGTCCATCGGCCTCAAATTCCTACTGAGCACCAAGCCCGGCCAATTCCTCAACATCTACATGGTTCTTGGACTGGGGCGTCAACACCACCTGGGATTGGGTATGGCCCTCCTGAGACAATGATGGGACCTTTCAACCCTAATCATGTTGGTGCTCAGTCCACCTCTGCCATCTATATGCATTCCTCTCATTACCCTTGTCCTCCACGACCTGGAATGCAATTTATCAATCCTCATGAACACGTGCACCAACCTTTTGCACAGGTAGACATGTAAATTTATATTATTTTCTGCATGATCCTAGTCTCGATTTGCTTAGCAATAAAAGTTCAAAGGGAGGAAGAAATGCTAGTTATGCAAGTACGTTACTTATTCATGTTTTTGTACCATCTAGTAGGTTTTGTGTTTTTTTTTTTTTTTTTTTTTGTTATTATTATGTGAAATATTTACTAGGATTTGTTTTTGAAAGTCATTTATAATCTTGACAAACTGTCTAAATGGCATGATGAATATTATTCTTTTGGGCTCATATCTGAGTGGTGAGTTACTAGGTGAACTGTTCATTGTTCACCTCATGTTCGAACACTTGGGAAAAAATAATACAACTGGTCAACTTTTAGAATAGCCTATGTCATAGTGTGTGATTAAATGTTCACAAGCAAGACAGTGCTAAAAGGAGTGCTAAGGCGCAAGTATGATATTTTGAGGGTGTGAAGAAGTTTAGGGAGTCATCATACTCATTCTTATGAGATTTTGAGAGCCTCCATAGGTGCCATAGACCCAGGATGACATAGTTGCAGGGAACTTTAATGTTAACTATATGCATGGCACTGTTTGATCTTTCCTAATCACATCATCACTTCCTATCTCTCAATAAGCTACAAGGACAGTGGACTTGGTGCTAACTCACTTGCCCCGTCCTGTACCAATATGTGCTATGTAAATTCTCAGAGAACCCTTCAGCCGAAGAACTTCTAATTGGGCGTATTTGCTATTATTCAAATTATACATTTTATGGAAGCCCTTTCTCTAATGTATTTCTTGTGGAACTTGCAGCAACATCAGCAGCAACCTGAAGCGAGTTATGGGTTAGCCCGGCCCCGGTGAGGGGCTTGGGCCATGCCTGCACTTTGCCAGTACAGATGGAAGCACAAAATCGTTTTTAAGGTTGCCATCCTGGCACCTATTTCTTGATCTGGCAAAAGTGCAGGCATAAGGATCCAAGGTTGGCTAGAGTTGGGCATCGACATTGGACTTCTCATATGCCACTCTGTCAACCTTGATCCCAAGGATGCTTCTTACATCTTACATGGAGAAGCTTGTGACGTTAATGTAGTCGTTTTCAATGGGAAGAGCTCTTAGAGAGCTTTGCTTTAAAACTGTTGATGATGATGACAAATTAGGAAGAAAAATATACCTGTCAATTCGCATGTATGGACATGTTTACCATGAAGGTTTGTTGTCAAACATTTATAACCTTTATTTTTCTGTTGCTTGAGTTTTTATCACTTTTTCCCATGCTTGTTAGCACGATTAGTTGCACAATTTTAACCGTCTTTATTATTTGCAGGGAAATCAGAATACGTATCATTTCAGTGCTGCAAAGTTTGGAAAATGTGGTGTCGGGTGTAACAAGTACCTTTTGGACAAGGTAATATGTTGCCAAGCCCATGTAGACATCCAATTAAATGAGACATCGTACATGAGCAAGCCTTCCCCCCATTTTTAGTTTTGGAAATTTCAGGTGAAGTCTTTTACAGATGAGTTTTGTGAATTCCATGGGACCACACCAGCCGCACATTTCGAAATTTTACCACTAGCAAAGTCGCCTAGTCCACTTGCTGAATTTGCCAACAAGCAGTACTTGAAATGAAACTGTGCCATCTACCTTTGATCTTTAATAATGTGGACTTCTTTAAGACTTCCAAAGAAAGTAACAAACGAAGCAGAACTAACTCGGGTTTGCCATGCCAAAAAAAGCATTAACATTGTTATGGGTGTTGCGACATTTTACTGATGAATTCAAGCTTTATGTTCCTTAAGCTATGGTTTCCATGCCAATTCTGGTTCCAGTAGTAATTTTAACCTTTCTTTTTTTATGCCTTCATTTGTGTGCCTAGACAATAATGGATGTAATGAATAAGTAGCCAAGTGTTTAACCAAAATAGAGAATGAAACAACCAAAACGAAGAATGAAACCATTGTAATGTATGTATGGGTTGTTAGTCTCAAGTGTTCTCTTTAATATGTTGTGCAGTTTCCATTCCATTTTTAGTTTCTCTTCACTTGATTATTTAAAGAATTATTTTATCAAGTTTTCTCCTTCACAGGCCTTATGCGATTATCCGATCTCAAATCTCACAAAGGGTCGGCCTAAAATCTTAAGACATTTGGTTGTGGAATGTATGGTTTTCTTTGATTCACTGGTTTGGGGTTGGAACCATAATTACGCATTTGAATTCAACCAAGTTTTTCTTCAATCCTAAAATGTCAAATAAGTGAGCTGTTTGCTGGTTGCTAGTAATTATGGTGTTTCTTCTGTTATAATAATAATCTCTGCCTAACCTACTCATGTCTAAGGTGAAATTGGTGACAGTTTTACTTGATTGTTCATTGAAAATGGTCCTCCCAAGTTGAACTTGGACTGGTTGGTGTATATTATGTACCATAATCATGCAAAACCCCAGGCACATCACTTGGCGATACAATTGGATCTCATCATCTACCCAACCCCTATCTGTTGCAAGGTTTTAGGGTTTTAAGAGGGTCATAATAGAAATCCTAATAATGCAAGTTCCATGGCATGATTCACCATGCAGTGTTATTATGGGATATGATTTAATGGCCCCCTCAGCAGACAGTAAGATGTTTTGATGGGTGCACTATTGATGAGGTCATATGCCTTCCTCCTCCTCCCTTGTTTGAGTTTGGAATCAATCCATCTATTACCTCCGATAAAAGTAAAAAAAGAAAATAAAATTAAACATCTCTCTCATCCATTATAGCCATGAATGATGAAATGCAGTTAAATGTAAAGATTGATGGATTGCACTTGAGTGCTGCTCTTCTCGGTAGATACCATGCAAAATCTCTTCATCAATACGCCCTACATTTATGAAAAACCTAACCCTAATTTATTTAGATCATAAAAGCAAGCCTTTTAATTTATTTCTTTCAAACACAATGAAGTAGAGCAGTGATATACTAGATACACACACACGTTTGCTTGAAAAAGAAAATGTTTATTAAAGATGTAAAAAGTTGAGGAAAAAGGGTTACAAAAAAAGTAAAAGAAAACTATAATTGGGATTTCTTGCCATCATTGTAAGTTCAGCTCAAAATTTATACGAGTACTATCTAACAAGATTGAAGACCAAAGCCGGTTCATGATCATCATCTCCCTGCTACTTCCCTGTGCCCCTGCACGTTACGCTGACTCTATAACTCTCAAAAACTCTATTCACATTTTGACTGGTTGATATTAGAAAATCATTTTAGTCTATACTACTACTTCTACTATCTGACATGACAATCTTGATGTGGTCCATTTGTTCAGTGGACCTAATTGTCTGGCAGATGCAACCGTTTACTAGATTGTGCCGTACCCTTATGTGGATTGTGTCTTTCTTTTTCCAGAAACGCCCTTTTCTCCAAAAAGGTAAAACGATCGAGTTATAAAGTATCCAGTTGAAGTGGGAGGATCCTTGGACACTTTTAAATGGACATTATTATATATGATTTGTATCATTTTCGTTGTAAAACTCAAACGATAATGATTTTAAATTTAACATTTTCAAATCCTAAAAGATTACAATTTCCATCTTTAAAATTCGCTCCCGAAGTCAATCTAGCATTTTCTGATCCTAAAAGATTATCATTTCCATTTTTAAAATTCTCATATGGGATTGCACTTGCAGGTGCACAAAATGTTCGGGTGGTGTAACGCAAGGTTGAGAAGTGACTTGGAAACTGAAGTGAACTGTTGTCAAGCCCTCCAGCTGTCATGGACAAAGAAATGTGTCCCAAAGCATTTTCCACGCCATCCAAAACCTTGGTAACTTATGTCCCTTCGGTACTGCACTGTCCTCGTTGACAGACATGGACTTCTTGCGCTTTGATTTTGCAAGCTTATACGCCCTAAAACTGGTTGTTCAAAAATCTATCATGGTTATAACTTATAACCAATCCTGTTGGCCACCCTAATCCGGTTAGAATGTCATCAGTATTTGTATCGACCAAAATATATATAGCATTAGTTTTGTGCAAATCAAGCAAATGAACCAACAGGGACAAGATAGCCATTTAAGCTCCTTGGAAGGTAAACCAAACTTTCTTATACGAAACAAAAAAACAACAAGATGAGACTCTTCAAAACGAGCTCCACGAGGCATCAAATTTAAAGGACTACTATAACCCTGTAAAACAACTTTCAAACGCCAACATCCCATATGAGTGAATGAATGAATGCACACCAGAAAACGTCCAAATTTTTTTTCTTCTTCCAAAACTGCAAACATGATGTTCACATTAAGCACTCATAACTTATATGGTCAGGGAAGGAGCCAAGATCTCTAAGAAGGAGTTGCAAAAATTTGTTTTGGGCAGGTAAATTTTTTTTAGGGATGCAAAAAGTAAAATCAGGCTTATAAATGGTCTAAAAATTGCTTAGAAGGCTCAAATTAGGCTTTGGAGCCAGCTGGGCTGGGGTGCAAGTGCACACCCCTGCACCGGGCTAGTTCCGCCCCTGTATATGGTACATTTGAACAAATTTTTCAAAAATCTCAATTTTATGCATCTCAACAAGTAACTCTCAATCACCACACCACATTACTAGCTATAATAACGTAAACCAAGATAACATCATCAATTATTACCGCCACAATTGGAAAAAGATAAAATAAATAAATCAACCCAACAGGGGTACTTATGTCTTTTCGTGTTGCAACCATTCTGATACCTGTTCTTCTTATAGCCCCTTGAATACAAAAATAAAAGGGAAAAAAGAGACTAAAACCTTGTCCCTTCTACTTCTTTCTTAAACGAGCATCACGAGGTAAGACTATCGACAAACCAAAAATGACCAAAATTTAACACATAATCTAGTAAGCGTCTCAAAGCCACACAATCTTCCAAAACAAAGTATCAACCCAACTTAAAGCTATTAAAAAATATAATATTTTTTTATATTTGCCATAAACAAGCTTGACTTGCGGTTGTGGACTAAGGTTCTAACGGTTCAAGTTTTGAAGGCTAACCTAGTAAAGATAGTGAGATAGAGATTAGAAGAAAAAACAAAAGAGCATGAATGGAAGGAAGGTCAAGGGAGAGGGGGTGTGGGGGTGATGATGGGTGTGCGTCGGTTTTGAGCCCAAAAATCTAACCATCATTGCGAATCTTCGGACGGCCTGGCCGAGACTTGAGAAACATAGCCCACCATCATAGAGAGAGAGAAGTGAGTTAAATCACCAAGTCCAATTACCGAAATACCCTTGACTGCCATACTACCATCATTTACATGACGCCATCTCTTTTTCCTACGCGTCAAATCCTCTCTCTTTCCTAGTGAATCTATCTTTTCTCTTCTTCTAATTGTTCTTATTGTTTCTTGTTCACTCTCTCTCTACTGGCACAAATTGAGCTCATCATAATCATTAAACAACATTAAATCCTTGCCTCTACCGGCCGCCTTCCGTGCTTACAAAAATATGCATGATTGTTGTGGCAGAACTAGGCATGTCTCCTCCATCCCACCACCACCTCCTCCTCCTCCTCAATCCTACCTTTCTCTAGCTACTTCTTCTTTCACTATAAATATTGGCACCCATTCATTAAATCTCTCCCCAATCCAGTCCACCTTCCTTTTCACTTGAGAAGAAAAAATCAATAACAAACCTTCTGTTGCTGGTTTTTACTTGCTTAGTTACTGGAACATAAACAACAAAGCTAACAACTTCCAACACATTAAAAAGGTGAATGAATTTTCTTTTCTTTCTTTCCTAAAAGCAAAGGAGTTTCCTTGCAATACTCTATTCTTTTTTAATCTTTCTTCCTGGTTTTATTATAGAGTATATCCTTTAATTATTATTTGTTTGTTTGTTTCTTCTTATTCTACCTTCATATATTCTGTTTTTCCTAGATGATTCCTTTCACCATTGAGTTTTTTTAATCTTAAAATAGAAAAATTATAGTCTTTGTATATAGTGGTAATCTCTAATTCCTCCTATTATATTAACTACTTGACATTTTCTCTATGATGTGTTCTTTTCTCTCTGTTTTTGTCATCCTCTGTTTCTTGCAATAGTTTATTTAGACGATCCTGATAAAAACATATCTGAATATTCATGAAAACAAGACCCACAATGTTAATAATTCGTATAATAGAGATTTATGCACAGTGATGAAACCAATTTTTTTGTTTTGAATGTGTTTCTAAAACAGGGGAATATTTTTTTATATTTCATTAGATTCTTTAGCCAAAAAATCTTCCATATTGCATTCCAATCTGTCATGACAATTATTCTTTCCTTGGATGATTTTTCAAATTTAATGCGTTTTGAAGGAAAAAATAAAACATTTATTTTCTTCTAACAATTTGAATGTTGTTTGTTCAAGTTTTGTAATTTATAATTGAAGTACTAATGCATTCCTTTTTGTTATGTATTGGTTGTGTTTAGGTTCTACGTCATGGAAAGATTGAACTCAAAGCTTTACTTGCAAAACTGTTACATAATCCAAGAGAATGAAAGGCTTAGGAAGAAAGCTCAGCTCCTCAATCAAGAAAATCAAGCACTTTTGACTGAACTCAAACAAAAACTGTCAAAGTCATCAAACAAGAAAAACAATTCCAACCCTCTTCCTGATCTCAATCTCAGCTCTACTTCTAACACTGCCAATTCTAGCAAACCATGAAGAGAAACGGAAAAAAGAAGGTTAAGAGATGATGAAGGAAAGAAAATAAATGGCTTATCAGTTATATACCCCTTTTGCTTTTTTGTGTAGAACCATGAAAAAAGAATGTAGTAGCAGTAGTAGAAATCATAGGTAGTTGTTGCTGAATATTAATATTATCATAGGACAAATAGTAGTTATTTCCCTGTTGCACCATAGTACTACTACTGCTACTACTACCTTATTATAATCCATGTCTGTTATTTTCTTTTTTTTTCTTTTTGAGGGGAGGGTTTGAAATATGATCATGGAGGTTCTGAAAATATAAATATTTAGATGTATGATGATGGAAGATGTTATCAGAGATAGAGTGGAATATAAAATCTTTTCTTTTTATCTATCTGGTTTTATTAATTCTCTTAATTTGAAGAACCAGCTAGTAAACCCCTTAAAAAATCGCATTAGGAGTGCGTTTGGCACCGTTAAATTTTGGGCGGAGTTAAGTTGAGGAACGTAGTTGGCTTAGATGCAACAAATGGTTTGAGCTACATAAAAAGTGGTTTGCCCTCGAACCAACTAATGCATCCAGTATTGTGGCTATATGGTGTCATGGTGGAACGAATAAATACTAGTTTTATCTTTTATACTAAAATATTATATTAATTTTGAATCACATTGCACAACCCCAACAATTGGAACATTTCTATTATAAGAAAAATCAGTTTTTTTTTGTTTTTTTTGAACTTATCTCTGATTTAAAGAATTTTGTTGATCGAAAATAACCCGAATCATCCTTCTTTTTCTTATTAAAACCATGGAAATAACGATCCAGATTTATAATCGAAGTAAAAAGGTTGGGAGAAGTACCATATTTGACGAGGAGCTAAAGGGAAAATGAATAAATGGCACCAATACGAAACCTCAGGTGATTTTCTACCGTCTTTTAAATTTTTTTATCGACTTTAGTAATTCTGATATATATTTTTTCAAGATTAAGTTGATGACGGACATGGATAGTTGCAGGTAGTTCGAGCATTTAGTGAAGAACACCATCGAACATGAAACTCGTCTGTTTTTAAAAAATTGAACTAATTCTAAGTTCACCCAGTTAGGTTGAGATTATGTTTAACTCCTAACTTTGACTAGTCAACAAAGTTAAATGAAAAAACCATTAGGAATATTGTTGTCATGAATTTTTTTCAAATGAGCGAGAAATTATTTCAATGAGCGAGAGATTGTTGTCATGAAATCAACTGCAGAACCTTCTGGTTCACTGAATGATGTTCAACCTTCACGACCAAATGATGGTGAAACTGAATTATTTAATGATGAACAACAATCACATAATTTTGATTACCAATTTTATGAGGTACTCAGTGAGGAACTGATAAATGCATAATTCATACGATTTTAGTGTCCATTCTATACTTGTTTTAGCTATTACTCTTGCATGTTTTCGTATTATTACTCTTGTTTTCTCTTATTTGTCTCTATTAGGTGAATCATCAAAAAAGGAGCTACAAAGTGCTAAAATAGCTAAGAAGAGAAGTATTCCAAGTATCCAAGTACCCAAGTCCAAGAGAAATGGAAGAAGTGCGACGAAACGGAGCAAAGATGCTAAAAATCAAGAGACTGGCCAAATACCAAGCTTAACTCATTCAAATTAAGGATTTATCATCACCATCTTGAGTAGAATTCAATTATAAAGAGAATGAAAAAAGAATAAGGTTATTCCGAGTTCGGACGAAGAAGTTATGGGCAAAACAAGTTTATCGAATACCAAAGACAATAGGTTTGCATACAGGTATGAGAACCATGATTTCGTGGACTGAAGAGTTTGCATACTGGTTTTCAAACAAAAAAGTTCCTGGACACTTTTTTAAAGGAGGGTATTCGTACATGGTACGTGTACCATGAAGGCCAACGTCCACAAACCGTTTTAGGGTTTCCCTTACTACTTTTTAGGTCGATTTCTGAAACCGACTAGGATACTTGAAGGCCAAGCAATGTAAACCTATATAAATAGGTATTAGGCTTTTCCAAAAGATATTATTCAATCCATCACAAGCTAGGGTTTATTTCTACATCTTAAACCTAGTGTTTACTCCTTTAGGGGGAAACCGCCATTATTCATCTTCTTCATCTTCTTTGTAATGTGAGTAGCTAAATCTTTTGTTGATTAAGGATGAATTCAATGTTCTAAGAGTGAAGCTTTATTATTAATACAAATCTATTGAGAGTTTTTATCATCATCGTTTGTCTTTACCTTATTTAGGGTTTATGAGTGATTCTTAGATTGATTTGGGATGCATACTAGATTAGTCTATTGATTGTTCTATCGCTACTAGAAGTTATGAGATAAGTAATTGTTGATTAACTCTCTACACAAGTATAAATCGTGAGACCTTATAGAGGGATTCTGTGGAGCTATTGCGAGTGAAGACAACATCACCAAGTGTACCTAGATCTAAGAGTTCAACTACTGGGATCAACCTAAATTCACAAAGTTTAAAGCGTTCGATTGGATTACACCTTGAGTGATCTACTACTTGGTGGTTCGTTGAATAGAATCTGGTAGTCGAGAACTTCCGTATCCAGTGATAGAATGAGTTTTGAGGATAACACTGATCTAGCTGTTATTTTACGGTTGTCGATGAATGATTCTAACAAAAGATAGATAAGTATATTAATCCAGTTTTCTCTTGGTAACGGCGAAGGATTCCTTGATCATATCTTTTCTTTCTTATTGTCTTTTTATTTATCTTACAACCAATCCCCCATTTGTATTTTACTTTATTTTGCTGATTCAAATAACTATCAATTACATAGCTCTTTGTGGGAACGATCCTTACTACCGTTATATTACTAGTAAATTAGTGAGAAATATCTTGGTTAATTTGTTGCGCTTACGACAAACATACAAATTTTTGATTTGTTATTTGTTTAGCTTGTTTTTATTTTCGTTCTTAGATTTTTGTTTTATTTTCTCTTTTGCTCTTGTGAGTCGTCATGTTTCCTTACGGAAATAACATGTACGAAGCAAAAGATTACACATATATATAACAGTGGTAATCAATATGGTTTTCAATCTCATTCATATGCCAACTACCAACCATCCCATGGGTATAATCAAAACCAATCTTTTAGATATGATCAATATCCCACGGAACCTTACGGATATTCTCATACATGTCAACAACCTTATGACGGGCATGTAAGTGAACAATCACGAGGATGGAAGGATAGTTATGCTTCTGATCAATTGTTTTCTAGTGATGTGCAGATGACAGAGAGTTTGGAACTAAAAAGTTATGATATTGAATCAAGACCTACTCCTCTTTATCGTGTTTTTCCTTCACTCTTTCTAAAAGAAGAGATACAGTCTAAAAACTCTATTGTGCATAACGGCGGAAAGCGTGTTAATGTCAGAAAACTTTTTAAGCAACACGAGCAGCTAGAAAAAGCCGGTCCATCACAAGAGACTCTTGACGAAATTAACAAGGCCATAGACATGGAATTCGAACGTCGTTGGGATGTTGACGATTTTGAGGTTGACAATGATTCTGATGAAGATTAACAACCTCTCGAAAGTTCTTTCAACAATGATACGATTATTCAAATTCCGGATCATAATAAAGATCCTTCACCTATTCAAAAAGAGGAGATTGGGTATGACATATCTATTGTTATAAATGGTGTAACGTACTCAAACGAAGAAATTAGGATGTGCACCGATGAACTAGACTTTTTGGGGGAATATTCCGATTCATAGGACGAGATTGTTGCAGAGATAGAGATTGAGAATGAAACCAAATTGATTAAAGTCGTGGAAGACCCAATTGAGCTAGATAATAATAGTTTGATAGAGGACCACGATATACTTGAGGTAAATAATTCACTAGATTTAATTAAGAAAAATGAGGATCCGATAAAAGGTTTGTCTAATCCTTTGCATAATTCTATATCTATTGATCCTTTCCATCCAATTGAAGTAGCTTCTCAAAGAGTTGTTAACCCAACTTTTAAGAAAATACCTCACTTAGGATTGGAGTTGTGTGCTTCCAAAGTTTTAACGGATTATTTTGCTTCTAAGTATCCACCACTTGATGTGTTTGATTCGAGTATTGTACAGGTTCACCAAGCTGAGGAACCTTTTGAAGTTCCCAAATTTTATGTTCTCTATCTAGTTCCGAGTGTAGAAAGGACTAAGTGTGGGGGAAACTTCAATAAAGTGATAGCTTCAATATTTTGTGCTAATGGTTTTGGGAAGTTGTTATTGGAATTGCAGATTGTTATTTGGAAGGATTACCAATATTTCAGATTACTGGTGTACGGGCGATAACAATAACGTTGGGCTGACGACGTTAAACCAAGCGCTACATGGGAGGCAACCCATCGGTTTTGTATTTCTATCCCTTTTATTTTTGGTTTTATTAGTTTTGTATATCATATCTTGCATTGCCATCTTAGATTTTACAAAGTCCAAAGTTTTGACGAACAATATTCTTGTCAGAAAAATTCTGAATGCATACTTGTCACCAAAACAGCTTTCGAGACTTCATACGGAGTCCGATTTGAGTGGTTAACCCCAACTTTTAAATAGGACAAACTCACTTCTATTTTCCAAAAATAAAATCTGAATTCGGAGTCTGTTAAGTTGGAGAGATAGGCTTGGAAATTTGATTTTCAGTATTTGTTCAGAACTTTTTCAGTTTGCGTGGCTGTCAATCCGGAGGCCATAACTTTTAGACCATTTATCGAAACACTGTTCCCTTTTGATACGTTATATAAAAGACGTAGGCGAACAACTTTCGTTTAGGATGTTTTGCCTAGTTCTCTACCCATTTGTACATTTTTTGAGTTTTCCAGGATGTTACGTCATAAATCAGAATTTTCGGTTTTGAGCATTGAGGACAATGTTGAGTTTAAGTGTGGGGGAGTATTTAAGCATATTTGGCTAGTATAATATATTAGTATTCACTTTCTTAGGCCACTTTAGTGTGCATATATATATATATATAACATACTCTTTGATTTCTTGCGTACTTGAGGCTAAATCTTTTGGAGTTAATTATGAGCTATTTAGGATGACACTAAACCTTTTTAGGTTGAAATAATTCTCACGGCTATAGATTGATTCCTACTTTATCGTTCTACAATCCTTAAATATATATACGTTATAATTGAATACGAAACTCAGATTTCATGGTAGTCGGTTGAAGATTTTCTCGTAATCTATGATTCCTGAATCACTTTGTTTTTATTTTTGCAGTTATATGTTTCTCTAAGTGATTTGGTGGGATCCTGGTACTGTCATGATGTTGTAGCAAGGATAAATCATTGGTTGAGTTTATATAAAAGCCTCATAGACAATTGTCTCCTACACTCAAAAGACTGAGCTATATATATATATATACACATAAGGTTCTTCATATATCTAGAATAGATGACACAGTTTGGATAACTTTGCATATGTAAAGAGCGGACAGGATCTGTTCTTGGCAAAGATAAATCCATGGCTGTGATTACCCATACCAAACATTAATTTTTCGGGACCCCTCCTGAGTTAGAAAGATGAAACGCGTGTCTATACCATGGGAAAACAGAAAAAATGGATGAGATTTTTTTTTAATTTGAGTAAAACCATTCTCATGCTCGAGCACCGAAGAAAGAGGTCTCAAACCCTCAAACCCTAGCAACAGAAAACCTCTGAAGACTTGAACAATCGAGCCACCATCACTGTCTTCTCGGTTTTACTTTCCCTTTGTTCTTTTATATGTTCGAAACGAGATCCTACTTTTCTCTTTCCAATATCGGAAACCCCTAATCTAGGTATTAAATCTTATAGTTGGAAAAATTTCAAAAGACAGTCATCTCAATGGTATTTACAAGTTCTTCAGTTGACTTGGGGCACGATATTTATCCTGTATAATTCTAATTTTATTGGAATTTTGATTTGCAGTAAATCAAGGAGGAAGTAATTTTGATGCTATACTCACCATCTAGATCCCAAATTAATGGAGGTATTCATCAGAATTGGTGGATTTTCTATGTTTGATGTTTTGAGTTTTGATGAAATTATGATAGGTAAATCATTTCAAATGAAACCCCTCTTGGTTCTGTCCTCTGATGGCACTCTAATGCCACCAAATTTGGCACCAGGTATGATGAAAAGTTGAGTTCGAGCGTTCTTATTGTGAACACAAATGTAAAGATGGTATCATCGTTTCCACAAACAATATCCGCAATATGCACCAACCTACTGAAATGATTGAAATGCACATAAACTAGCACTTGTAGTCGTATGGGAGACTCTGAGCCTTCGGGCTCGTCCTCGTCTCGCATCATAGGATAGTCTATGATGATTCAAACGATGCATGATACACGAATACGAAAATTATCAGTGCAGAATGTAAAGGAGACAACGATTTACGTGGTTCAACACTAAGGCCTACATCCACGGGGGTTTGGTTTTTCACTATGTATTATATAAGGTTATAATGAATAGTCGAATAACTCTGAGTAGGGAACGATGCTAGGAAGAAGGTAGATAAAACTCATACTTACTCTTACAATCTCTCTCTCCTGAATTATAATTCTCTACCTCTCTAAAAAAATTGTCCCCCCTCCTCTCTTAGTGGAGTTGGGTATTTATAGGCCTCTTGTATGGGACCCTCTTCTCTGAGACAGCTGTTCCTTATCGTCTTGGTTAGTGCGCTAGTCCGATGATATCTTTGTCCTTCCCCGATGCCTTCCAACGGTAATGCGTTGCAACGATGGTGCACCTTCTCCTTCTCCATAGGATGTTCGACACGTGCCCTATGTCTATAGCATTTAAGGCGGGTGGTTGGGGAAGTCTGCACGCCTCAGATAGTTGTTGACGCGTGTGTCAGCTGCACTTCCTCTTGTTCATCCGATCTGGATCCTCCTTGGGATGATAAAAAGTAATCTCTCGGAACATCTGTGGTACTTCGCGGTGGTTCTTTCATCAGGTGCACCTTGATTCGTCATCGTTGGATTCGCATGATGATGGATACGTGGCGGATGAAGGTGATGCATGCCTCTTAGGTGCTTCAACATGGCATCATTGTTTTGATTCTCCTCTGTTCTATGGAGTACACGTGTCTTCTTCTTGACACGTGGTCAATTATTGATTATGTGTATACAATTTTCCCCTTTTCTTCTAAGTTTGAAGTTGGTCAAAGTTTGAAGAAAACTGTCTTCACAGTCTCCTTGTAATAACTTCTCCTAGATTTTAGGGCATGTTTCTCACTTCTAGCATTTACTTCTTTTTGATTCTCGGGGCAGTTTTCTTCCTCATTTATTGCAATTATAAATATGTGAGAGGGTCAAGGCATAATAACTTTTATTCTATTTTCATTCTCATTCTCTTAGCAGTTTTCTTCTTCTTATCTGAGAAGCTCGCCTCTTTTTGTTCTTTTGCTCTTAACTTCTACTGATACTGGCTCCCTCAAACATTTCCCTAGATTTGTCCTGACAAGATCTTTTTGATGCCATCATTATTCTTGATTATTTATTGCGGCCGCTTCTTGATCATCTGTTGAATATCTTCCTTTTTCGATTCCGCCATTGTTACAGGTATGTAGTTCTTCGCTGTTGTGTTTGTGATATCGATCATCTCTGCTTCTTTCGTTGTTGCTTCTAGTTTTTGTGATGAAGAACATAATATACGAAAGTATATATACTTTCCCCTGTTCTTTATCACAAAATCTGGAGCCATTTTAGTGATTATCGTAATGTTGTTTTTCTGTGTTCTTGATGATCTAATGGTGTTATTTTAACGATGCATGATGATCACCGACCTAACTGTTGAATGTTCTCCGATGGTTCTTGTAGGTAGTTATGGCAGGTAATGATCGCCGAAGTAGCCCTTATAGATTTCCACCGCCAATCCCTTATAGATCTCCACCAATTAGGAGCCCTGATATATATATCCACATAAAGGACCACCACCAAGGTATTCTCCATCGGATATTCATTCACGCAAACCCTCTTTTAATGATCCGAAGGTTTCTTCTCAACAGAGGGGGGATCAGTCGAGGGGTGGAGGTTCTCGTTACGCTATTGATAGACCATCGGGCAAGTCTTTTTCACAGCGTTCAGAACCACTGGAGGTTCAACCGATTCGTTTTATTACCCCTCCCAATCCTTCATCTTCTCAAAAATCTAGAGTTCCTCTGAATGTTCCTTCATCGAAGAAGGATAAAGATCTTTCCAGGAGACCGGCGATGAAGAGGAAGTCTTCGGATATGAGTCCCCCGAAGAAGCCATCGTCGGGTAGAGCTACGTCTTCTGAGGTTGCCCCTTTTAGACGAATTGTTCCTGCTCCGAAGAAGAAGAAGAAAGCTACCTTCAAGAACATTGACCTTGAAGAATTAAAAGTGAGGCATGGCCTTCAGAATTTCGAGGTTCATTTTTATAATCAAGGTGACGATCTTACTTATGATATGATAACTAACTATAAATATGACGCCTTCCATCTTATGACGACCGTGGGAGCCTTTGAAGCGGGTTTGATGCTTCCTTTAAAAAAGTGGGGGGATTCATTCTATTATGATGTTATGGCGCATTGTGAGGGTTCTACTTCTCATACTCATTGTTGTTCAGTAGTTCAGCTGAGTGGGAATTATCTTCGGACTCTTCGAGAGTGCTACCTTCGGAGCAAAGGTGAAACAACAATGACATGCCATACTCCTGATCCCGAGGAAAAGAGTTTGTACACCCCTGAAAATTTCAATGCTTCTTTTGGGGATTATGTCAATGGTAGGAACCGAAAGTGGTGGAGCGTTGGTCTCCGCACGATGGCTGCTTCCCATGGCAAATTTCTTCTTTTGAGTGAGGTAAGTGACTCGAATATTAGGTTCGTTCCGGGTACCGAAGGTACTGCTAAGCCGGAGCTTTTTCGCCTTAAGGAACGTCTTCGTCGTGATCACGATTATGAATGGCATGCCACTCCTCTGGAGGTTATTGGCCCTTGGGCTCATAGTTGGATTCCCGGTCCTCATGGATGGAATCCTGTTGCTGGTAGCAAGCCTCGTGATGGTGCCCCGTCCCGCTATGGCGACTTTTGCCCCTGGGATTTGAACTTTTCCGGTATGAATTTTGATTATGCTGTTGACGCTATCGAAGCTGAAGAAGAAGAGAGTTCTGAGGCAGGTCTTCCTCCGAAGGGTACTTCTACTGTCAAGGTATGATTCAATAAAATGTATTGTGTGTGTTATCTTTGCCCCTTGAATCATGGATTTATCATGTGTTTACTCTTAGGTTCCGAGGAAAAAGAGACCTGGTGCAGTTCAATCCTCTACTATGGAGATTGAAGAGACGGGGATTCCTGAAGTCACTAGCCCAGTGAATGATGAAGAAGGCTCTGAGGAGGAAGAAGATGAGACTACCGATGACGAAGAGCGTACTGAGACTTCCCCTTACAATCATGAAGATATGGAGGGTGAAGGTACTGGAGACAAAGCTGCTCCTGGAGGTCAAGGAGACGATCTCATGGTCGATCCCGAACACTCCCCTTCCCCTCGTCAAAGGAACGAGGATGCTGATCTTCAATCAGCGATCCCTGAGCCAATTAATTTTTCTGAGCCAAATCAAGAGTTCTCCTTTGGCAAGATTTATTCTGCCGATGGGGTTGATATCGGTGCTGCGATGGGGATAGCCTCTGAGTTTTCATTGTTGTCCCCCAACGATGATTGGGATGTTGAGGAAGATACTGAGAAGAGGATCGAAGAAGATGATAGTTCTGATGGAGAGGACGCTGAGCTCCGTGCTACTAAGGAAGCCGAAGGAAGGAAAGCCGCTGCCGGGAAATAGACCGCTATTGGCCATGAAACTGTTGCTGGTACATCTTCTGAAGGTTTTATGAACGCTGTAATGCATGAGGGAGATGATATGACCTTCGATTGGCTGCATAGGAAAGGTCTAATGAACGTGCCCCATCTTGCTCCTGTGGTCCTTGGGGAGAGGGATTCCGATGCCTTTACTCGTCATAGGATGACATTATCGTCTCGTGAGAAAGTTGCTGACATCTGGGAGCGGGACTTGGGGGCCACTTCTTCTAATCTTCTGGTTGATACCCCTTCGTTTATCTTTGACATGATGGCCGTAGCTGATGGGTATCAGTACGGTTTCCCTCAACAGCGTATTCTTGAGGTGAGTTGTTGTATTTTCTTATTGGCGAAGTAATGCAATTTTCCCTTCATTATTGGTTTTCACTTGCCCCCTGTTGCTGCAGTTGGTGAGGAGTGAGCATTGCAATCACACTCTTTATCAGTTCTTTAGAGCTAAGGCTCTCAAGTTGGAGGCGAAGCTACGTCAGAGTGATGACGAGCTAAATTCTGCTCAGGAAACTCTTGTGGCTAAGGATAAGGAGATATTAGCACTAAAAGAGCATTTGAAAGGAAAACAGCAGGTTGATACCGCTGAGAAATAGCTTCGTTAGGAGGTGGCTTCTCTTAAAATTGAACTGGAGAAGGCTCGAACTGAAGCTTCGTCTGCGGGTACTTCTTCTAAAGGTTTGTCTCTTATTCTTTCCTTCCTCCCTCGCTTTTTCAATGTTTCTTCTGAGTTAGCCGGCCCTTTCTCCAGCGGGTGGTACCGAAGAGTTAGTGTGGCTACGGAGTGAGAGGGCTCGGCAGGATTCACGGATCAAACAGTTGGTGAGCCAAGTAATAGAAGCGTCTAACAAATGGAATTCTCGGGGAGATGAGTATAACCAAATGTCCGCTCGTAATAGAGAGAGGTGGGAACAGATGGTTGATATGCAGAATACTATGAATGCTGATCGTCGCCAGTTTAATGGTACTTTAATGTGGACTCGTGACAATCTTTATGAGGCCCGTGATGTTGTTTCTCGGTTAGAATCCAAAGTAGCATACTTAGAAGTTGAGCTTCGTCAGGCCCACTCGTCCCACGATCCCGAGGTTCGGGAATATATACAGCGGCTCGTTCGGGAAAGGGATGATGCCAGGGTTGAGGCGCATGCTCTCAGCAAAGCCTTAACTGCCTCCCGCGCCGATGTTGCCCGCTTGGTTGAATCATAGAAATATTTAGAGGTTAATATGTATAGGCTCACCAAGGGGATCGAGGAAATGACCAATAAGGTCAATCGTCTTCATCATTCTGATTCTATGAAGCAGGTAGAGTTAGATGAGTGTCAATTTGAACTTGGGAACCTTCGGCTTGATTATAAGAAACTTTCCGATGAATACGAATTTCTTGACGAGGCCCGGGACGAAGTAGTAAACGAATTTGAAACAATTTCGACTAATGTCGAAGGTATATGTTCGTTTAGGCGTGGATAGCTGTCTATTTGCTATCTTATGATGTCTTGTTTTCTCTCATTTCAGAGCTCGAGAGACAACTTGGACTTTCAAATGAAAAGCTTGAAAAGGCTCAATCTGAGTTAGTAAAGCAATAAGGACAAACCACGTACTTTGAGTCATTAGCTGGGTCCCGGGATGTAGCGGCAAAGGGGTCGGCAAAGGAAGTGGAGCAGCTGAGATCATCGTTGGCTCAATCTGAACTTAAATCTACCATCATTACTCATGAGGCTCGTCGTCAGCTTGCTCAGGAGATCAACAAGACGATGGTAAGGATAGAGCAAGGGATTTTGAAGGAACACAATCTCACAAAGAAGTACAAGCGTCGTCCTGTTCCCAAGCCGTTCAAGCCTGCTTCTGATTTATCCTCTGGGGGGAGTGTTCCCTCGTCTCAAAAAGAACGTCCAAATGATCGCGCTGATTCAACTGATCGTGCCGAGCCTTCGGAAGGAAAGTAGGTTTTCATAGTTGGGGTAGAAACTTGATCTTTGTTGATTACGTAGCTTCGGGCTATTTTTTGTGTATCTTTTATATTTTTTACTTACCTTCCCATACTTGTAATCAACTCTTATGAAATGGATCATCAGTCTCTCTTAAGTATGTAAAGCTTTGATTTATCTGCATCGTTAATTTATTTAATTTTCTTAAAAGAAAGGGAACGTGTTAATGAAAAATAAAGAGTGTGTTGGGATAATAACGAAGGTATGTACCTCCATTATTGGTTTTGGACCTGTCACCCCGTCGGCTAACCCTTGGCAAGAGTGTTACCAGACAGTGAGGGTTGGTGCAGCGTTCTCGGATATGTGATGCGTTATTGAATTATTTACATGCACCCATTCCGCCGAACCGCTGCCTTATTGTTAGGTTGGGTATCTCTTTCTGCTGGAATCCTTCCCCATGGCCATACACTCATAGACGCTGATTGGGGAGTCCCGAGAGATCGTATGCAAGTACTTTCCCCAATATAATAGTTCAAAATATTTCTATTCGATTGATGTGGTAAGGTCTGCTATTCCTCGGCCAGAGATAAAAACATGTCGAGCGGATACGCTGTCTTCTTCTTCTGGTACTCTTCACACAAGTGCAGAACTGTGTTGCTTCATGGATAGCACGGCTTGAGGTATTTTGCATTCCAAGGGTGCCTTAAGATTTCTCCTTTTAGGTTACACAGGTAATACGATCCATTTTCTGCGATATCGTGTATGACAAATGACCCTCCCCATGTTGGTGCTAATTTACCCCATTTCTTTTCTCGCTGATATTGCGGTATGGTACGTAGCACATACTGTCCTTCTACAAAATTTCTAAGTTTAACCTTTTTATTGTACTCCCTTGCCAACCTATGCTGATAATTTTCCATTCTCTGTAACGCTGCTTCCCTTCTTTCTTCTAGATCATCGAGTCTCTCTAGCATCATGTCTGCTGTGAGGTTCTTCTCCCATGCTTCGGTCTTTGTGGTAGGTATGATGATCTTTGTTGGGATGACTGCTTCAGCTCCGTAAGTGAGAAGGAATGGAGATTCACCAGTGGCTGACCTCCTTGTGGTTCGGTATGACCATAGTGCATTATGCAATTGCTCACACCATCGGCCTTTATGTTCATCCAGCGATTTCTTAAGGATAAGAGCAAGGGTCTTATTTGTGGCTTCGGATTGACCATTTCTCTGTGGATAAATGGGAGTAGATTTGTTTTTCCTGATTTTGAACGTGTCGAATATCATGTCGATGTTCTTCTCTTGTAACTGCTTGCCATTGTCGTAGACAATCTCTGCGGGAATGCCAAACCTGCAAATAATGTTTTGAAAGATGAACGTGAATACATCTACGTCTCTGATCCTTGCTAGAGCCTTGGCTTCTACCCATTTGCTGAAATAATCTGTAGCTACTATCAAGAATCGTCTCTTCCCTGTTCCTTCGATTAGTGGTCCGACGATGTCGACTCCCCATTTTGCGAACGGACATGGAATTCCTACTTAATTTAACTCTGTTGCTGGAGCATGAATTCTTTTGGCAAACCTCTGGCATTCTTCGCATCTCCTGGACATCTTAGCAACGTCTTGTATCATCTGTGGCCAGTAGTATCCTTGCATTTTAGCTTTGTCGGCCAATGATCTCATCCCTTTGTGATTGCCTGCATCTCCATAGTGGATATGTTTTAAGATACGATGCCCCTCCTCTCTGGATAAGCAGCGTAATAGGGGTCCGAGGAAAGACTTCTTGTATAAGACTCCGTCACGAAGTTCGTATCTCCCTGCCTTCGATTGCACTTTTCGAGCTTGCTTCACATCTGTAGGAAGCGCTCCTTCTTCGAGAAAAAGATGAACTTCGGTCCTCCAGTCTTCTTCATTACTGAAGTCTTCGTATTCATTCGCTCTTATCGGGATGTCATCTTCGGCGATATGTTCCCCTGCGTCGTCTCCAGCAATATCCTCCCCTATATCGTCTTCATGATTTGTTGTAGTGAGGACTTGCAGCGGGGAGATCGAAGGTTCGTATACTCTTGCTATCTTGATAGCCTTGATGTTATCATCTTTTAGCATTGATAAAATGTAGGCTAAGGCATCGGCATGTCTGTTATCTCTCCTGCATAGATGTCGGAACTTAATGATGGATATTTGTGATGCCAGAGTTTGGACCTGGGCCATGTATGCTGAGAGAGTCTCGTCATAGGTGTTATACTCCAGTTCTATCTGCCGAATGACTAGCTATGAATCACTTGTTAGGTGCACCTCTGTTATTCCCATTTATATTATCAAACGAAGAGCATGTACTACGGCTTCATACTCCACGATGTTGTTGGTGTGCCCTTCAAATTCCAATCTGAGTGCATGCACGATTCTTTCCCCAGTGGGTGTCGTGATTAGAATCCATATGCCTGCACCTTCCCTGTTCTTGGACCCATCGATGAAGACTTCCCACCTTCTTTGGCTTGAGGGTTTGAGTACATCATTCGGGTCCTTTACGTTTTCTTCCATTCCTGGGAGGTCCTTCACTTCTTCACCATTATCCATAGGTAAGTCTGCTAGAAAATCCATCAGGACTTGTGATTTTTGCGCAGTTTGGACCTCGTGGATTATGTTGAATTGTTCCAGTTGCGTATTCCACTTTGCTATCCTTCATACTTTTCCAGCATTTTTGAGAACAGCTTCCAATGGTGCTTTGCATGGGACACGAATGTAATGAGTCAGGAAGTAAGTTCTCATCTTCTACATGGCCCATACCAATGCCAGTATAAGGTTCTCAATCTTGGTATAATTTCTTTCTACCGCATTGAGAGTTTTACTGACATAATAGATCGGTTGCTCAACCTTCGTTTTGGTCTTGACCAGCACAGCACTGACTGCATCTTCGGTTGCTGCAATATAAAGGGCCAGCACTTCATCGCGATCGGGCTTCTAGAGGATCGGGATCGTTGCCAAGTATTCTTTAATCTTCTGGAAGGCTTCTTCACACTCAGCAGTCCATGCAAACTTAGTCCCTTTCTTGAGGATGTTGAAGAAATGTTTACACTTGTCCGATGATCTGGCGATGAATCTTTCTAGCACTGCTATGGACCCATTGAGTTTCTGAACTTCTTTCAAATTTCTTGGAGATGGCATTTCCACAATGGCCTGGATTTTGGCGGGGTTGACTTCGATGCCCCTCTTTGTTACCAGATATCCGAGAAATTTCCCTGATGTGACCCCGAAGGTGCACTTTTCCGGGTTTACTTTCATGTTGTATTTCCTCATTGCACCGAAGATATCTCTCAAGTCCTGAAGGTGATCCTTACGCAATTTGCTTTTGACTAGCATATCATCGACATAAACTTCAAATGTTTTCCCGATCCATGGCTTGAAGACAACATCAACCATCCTCTGGTATGTTGCCCCTGCATTCCTTAATCCGAAGGGCATTCGGGTGTAACAGTAGAGGTCGTGCGGAGTGAAGAATGCTGTGTGTTGTTGATCTTCTTCTGCTAGGGATATCTGGTTGTAACCAGAATATCCGTCCATGAATGATAACTCTTCGTGTCCTTCCACAGCTTCCACCAATTTATCGATGCTTGGGAGTGGGTAGATGTCCTTCGGGCATGCTTTATTGAGGTTGGTGAAGTCGATGCATATCCTTACCCCACCGTTCTTTTTTGGTACGATGACCATGTTCGAGATCCACGTGGGGTATCTTACCTCCCTTATGAATCCAGCCTCCATAAGCTTGTGAAGCTCTTTCTCAACTGCTTGATGATACTCCGGTGCTACTTTACGTAATTTCTGCCTGAAGGGGTTAGTGCCCGTCTTTATCCAAAGTTCGTGTTGTATTATCTTTGGATCGATCCCTGGCATATCTCCTAGCTTCCATGTGAATATATCTGCGTATTCATTGAGTAGCTCGACCAATGTTTTTTATCGATTTTTTTTCATCAAAGTCCCTATCTTGATCATCTTGGGATCTTCTTCTGTTCATATGTTGATCTCCTTCGTCGGTTCCACTGGCGTGAACGTAGGCTTCGGTTCCCCTAGGAGACAAATGTTGTTTAATTGCTATTTGGTAGGCCCTTCAGCCCCCTTTCCCCATGAAACGCCTGCTTCAGTAGTTAGAACGATGTTATCCTTTGTTATGCTTTTCCCTGAGATTTCTTCGAGATACAGATCGATTGCTTTGTCTTTAGTGGCTGCTTTGTTTTTACCTCTTCGGGCTTTACATTGCTCATCTTGTTCACTGTTAAGTTGGTTTTGTAAAGCTTGACATTCTCGTGCTATGACTTGATCGCCCTTGATTTCCATTACCCCTTCGGGTGTTGGGAACCTAAGGTATTGGTGATATGTTGTTGCTACTCCTTTGTGTTTGTGTACCCATCTTCGTCCGATGATGGCGTTATAGGGGGATGGCGTGTCCACTACGCTGAATCGGGTACTAACCTTCATCAGTCCTGCCTTGACTTCTAAGACGATGTCTCCTAATGGCTTCGTTGGGGCGCCATTGAACCCATAGATGGTGTAGTAAGAAGACATCAGTTGTTCGTCATTCAATTCCATCTGTATGAACGTATCGTAAAATAGGACGTTGAATGAGCTCCCTCCATCGGTCAGAACCTTCTTTATGTTGCATCCTGATACCGGTAACGTGAGTACCAAGGGGTCATTGTGATCCTCCATGTCTTCTTCGACATCTTCAGTGTGAAACGACAGAGGCGCATTCATCCATTGCTCATGTTCGTCAACTTCGACTCCATCAATTTTGTATAGCTCATAGTAGTCCTCAAATTGCATTCTCAACATCTTTCCTATTTGGTCGGTCAACGAGGGGCCGTTGGGCTCGGAACAGGAATGGTGTTGATCGTTCGGTTGTTCTCAGGTAGTTGGACTTGTTTGCTTCGTTGGGTCATATCATCGGTTTCTGCTTTTTTAACATATTGCTTGAGATCTCCGGCATCAATCAGCTTCTGGATCATTATCTTGAGAATTTTGCACTTCTATGTTTGGTGACCATTGAAGCAATGGTACTCGCAGTAGTCTCTTAACTTCTCAGATCTTGGTGGTTGCTTCCCCTTGGACCATGGCCACTCAAGGTTGGTTCGATCCTTGATTTCCCTCAGGATACGAACATAGTTGGTGTTGAGCTTCGTGTAGACCTTGTCTTCGAACTTCTTATCATTGCGCCGATGATCATTTCTTCGTCCTCTTTTATCTTCGTTGAAGTGTTCGGTCGAATTGGTCCTGTTTGATCCGCTGGCTTGCTACATTGAATTCGTACAGTGAGATTTTTACATCTGTGCCCTGGGGTTGTCACGCTGTATTTCCTCCAGCCTGGCGTGCTTTTCGACGATCACTCGAAGATCCCCTTCGGTGGTGGGAATACTTCCCTGAATCTCAACGAACAATGGGCTCATCTTATCCAATCCCCACTAGTAACAATTGATGCTAACCACAGGGTCTACATTTCCTATCACTTGACAGATCTTGTGCCATCTGTCGGTATACTCCATAATCGTCTCTTTGTAAGCGACCGCTAGCGAGAAGAGCTTGTCCATTCCTGCGTTGACGGTCTTGTTGTACATGTAAGTTCCCAAGAATTTCTCAGTGAGCTGGATGTAAGAGTTGATGGATTAGGCGGTACGTTGTCAAACCAGGATAAAGCCGACCCTTTAAGGCTTGAAGGGAAGTATCTGCAGAGGACCACGTCGTCTTGATCCCATTGGGCCAGGGTTCAGTTGTAGTATCGAAGATGGGCTGCGGGATCGCTGGATCCATCGTAACATTCGAACGCCGGGATGGGACACTTTTGGGGAATGAGAGCTCTGGCCAGATATACAGTCAGCGGTGTGGTGGCGGCCTCTTTTATCACTTCCTCTAATCTTCCTCCTCATTGCCTTGCCTTTAACTGCTTGATTTCGGCCATCATCTCAGCACGAAGATTCTCCATTGTGAGATGGTGATCCTCTCTTATAGTGGATCGTCCTGATATTTGGTTTTCACTATCGAAGTAGTCTGAATCTTCAGGAACGTAATCTGGATCGGACAATCTGTTTCCTCTGGACGCTCTTCGGTTTAATGGCTCGGGGTTATGAACGTTGGACACTACCATCCTTTGGTCTTGATTTGGCGGTGGGACCTTAGAATTGGCTTCATCGTGTTGATTCTCTATTTCTGCGATGTGGACAATCCTATCCTTGAGCTCCTGGTTCTCTCGTGCAAGTAATGCTACAACGTCTGCATATACCTTCTGGTTTCTTTTCAACTCTTTAAGTTCTGCTATCAGCTGGATGGAATGATTCGATCCTTGGTTCGGAGTTCCTAATTGCGCTTGTCCCCCGGCGGCTATAGTGTGATCTTCATCAATAGTCTGTATTAGGGGGATAGGTGGGTCAGTGGGCGGGACCTGCAACTCCATAGGTTGTTGTGCTGGTTGGTTCGTCACTAGCAGAGGCTGGATGGTCAGTAGCGTTTGGTTTTGCTCGTCGGTGAGTGGCATCCCATAGACGGGTTGTTGCATTATTGACTCTGCCATTCCTTCTCGTTGCTCGTTCACTCGGGTTATCGCTACTACTTTGGCGGCACCGGCTTTGGCTGCTGCAGCTTTGAGATCTGTCGCTGCTATGTCATTGGTATCTAAAGGGGTGGTGTTTTCCGCTCCATCCTGCTTCTTGTTTTCCGCTTTGAGCTTTTCACCCTTTTGTTCGCTGCGTGTTACAACTGGTGTGGTCCTGTGTGTTTCCTTTGACGCTGCCTTGGCTTTTCCTGCGTCCTTTGTTTTATCCATATCCTGTAGGGGTAAAATGTTGACAAGTAAGACATATCGACATAGGTTTGGTTAGCATAGGCGATGTAAGAAAACATATTTGCATATTCAGCCGAAGACTTTTTCGAGAGAGAAGATGAAATTCGTTTTGAGACGGGACGCAAGGATCCGAAGATTTTTTCAAGAGAAAACATAGATCCAGAGATAGATCGAAGGATACTTCACGAAAGAAGTTAGGTCCAAGAGTTTTTATAAGTGGAAAATTCGGATTCAAGATAACTCCGATCACTTTTATGGTGAAAAAGCTTTGTTTTGTTTAAAAACCTTTCAAATCTGGTCTTTTTTGCTTGTTTGTCACCCAAAATCGGTATTGAGGACCGGTGTTGAGTGATGAAAAAGGGTTCACAAGAAAAGATAAATCTTTTTACCGAGACGTAAGCTGGTCCCTGTTTCTAGCGCTAGATTGTGAACACAAATGTAACGATGGTATCATCGTGTCCATAAACAATATCCGCAATATGCACCAAGCTACTGAAATGATTGAAATGCACATAAACTAACACTTATAGTCGTATGGGAGACTCTGAGCCTTCGGGCTCATCCTCGTCTCGCATCATAGGATAGTCTATGATAATTCAAACGATGCATGATACATGAATACGAAAATTATCAGTACAGAATATAAAGGATACAACGATTTACGTGGTTCATCACTAAGGCCTACATCCATGGTGGTTTGGTTTTTCACTATGTATTATATAAGGTTACAATGAATAGTCGAATGACTCTGAACAGGGAACGATGCTAGGAAGAAGGTAGATAAAACTCATACTTACTCTTACAATCTCTCTCTCCTGAACTATAGTTCTCTCCCTCTCTAATTTTTTTGTCTCCCCTCCTCTCTTAGTGGAGTTGGGTATTTATAGGCCTCTTGTATGGGACCCTCTTCTCTGAGACAGTTATTCCTTATAGTCTTGGTTAGTGCGCTAGTCCGATGATATCTTCATCCTGCCCCGATGCCTTCCAACGGTAATACGTTGCGACGATGGTGCACCTTCTCCTTATCCATAGGATGTTCGACACGTGCCATATTCTATAGCATTTAAGGCGGGTGGTTGGGGCAATCTGCATGCCTCAGACAGCTGTTGACGCGTGTGTCAGCTGCATTTCCTCTTGTTTGTCCGATCTGGATCTTCCTTGGGATGATAAAAAGTAATCTCTCGGAACATCTGTGGTACTTCGCGGTGGTTCTTTCATCAGGTGCACCTTGATTTGTCATCGTTGGATTCGCATGATGATGGATACGTGGCGGATGAAGGTGATGCATGCCCCTTAGGTGCTTCAACGTGGCATCGTTGTTTTGATGCTCCCATGTTCTATGGAGTACACGTGTCTTCTTCTTGACACGTGGTCAATTATTGATTATGTGTATACACTTATCAGATCTTTAAAGACTCAAAATACTCGCAGAGGACTCCAAAATGAGAGCTAAATGTTAAATTCGATATTTGCAAACCAACTTTTTTTTTATGTGCTAAAATTTGTTACACTGTATGATGATGTAAGTTGTTTATCAGCTCCACGACCCTTTACAAGTATTATCATCAACAATTCACTGAGATTATCCTGATTATTACATTTTAATTTAATGTTCTTTTTCTTATTTCCAATATTTAATTGAACTTTAATGCATTTTCTGTTACCGATGCATTTAGTCAGTGAACTATTAATACAATTGATCTTAGCCAGTTTATAAACCTATTTTATGGGTTTTTGTTGTTGTTTACTATGCAGAGGAGGCTTGAGTCCGTTCTGAACCCCATTTAGCTGCATTTTACGTTACCGAATGCATTTTCTGTTACCGATGCATTTTCGATGAATATTGTGCCAGTCATAATGTAAATACGCTTAACATCCTGTAAAAAATGTTTGTGTCTTACTGAAAAAATGAAGGGAATCAATGTATGGGAGTATTAGGTTAGCTAACTCTGGGAGTTGCATTTCTAAATCTTATAAGTAGGACATGAAATGGAAAATCGAAGTATTAGTTTTCTTCATGAATGTACTTGTCTTGCTACGCTTTTTAGTAATATAAGTTTAGCTGTTATAAACCTTTTTATTATACGAAACCACAACTATTCACTTGCTCATTATCATTGATGAGTTTTCCAGTAAAAGTTTTGTTTCCAGCTTCAAAAATAGGGTTCAGATTGTGAATAGTTTTTTTCTCACATAGAATGTGATTTTGACCATTCATCATATCCTGTTATTTTCCTAGAGAATTATGATTTAATTAACCATCTCTCATCCTTATTGATGTCTATATTTTTTTTGTTTCTCGATTGTATTTAACTATTTTACTTGAATATCTCATATGTTTTTTACTAACTGTTAAATCTTTTTATTTTCCAATTGTGAATCTCTCATTCGTCAATCTACATGCTCTTACTTGGGTTGATGCACATAATGGTTTCATTTTATATGTTGTATGCATGATTTTCTTTCGTAAACTATCCACAAATTTGTGTAGTTCAGAAAGTATATTGGAGATTAATTGATATTTTTTTTGATTGTACAGACTCTAAACAAGGTTTTATATAGCTTTTTCTTTTCATTGTATCAATGAAGTTGTCAGATATATTTACTTCGGTAGTGATGATGAATATCCTTTACTAGGTTACAAAGGAACAAAAATGAAAGAGACGGTATGATCTAATTTGCTATATATATCCTCAACTTAAGGTTATTTATATCGATTGGAAAATCTTAGTAAGCATCATTCTTATTTTGTGTAAATATTTGAACACCGGAATGTATTAATTTATGGAGAAAGATAGCCACACCGTGATGATAAATTACATTAGAGTGGGTACATACTGCATAGGAAGATGTTGTTTTGATACCATACCCTCTACATATTCTGCAAAAGTGTCATTTTGATAACTCTATATTTTTGATGTGTACAGGAACCTGAGAGCAAATGAATTAAGAAAGAAGCTTTGCAATCTAAAGAAAATTGTGGAGCAAATTCGAACAACAAGATTAGAAATGGGCGCTAAATCAAAGAAGTGAACTCTTTAAAGGTTAAAGCATGTTCTGTTGCTATTGTTAATGAGAAACACATCACTTGCTTTATAAGTCCGACTGTGTCGAAAAGGTTTTGCCAAAGATTCAATTTTTATATGGGTAGCTATTAAGAATGCGATATGTGAATCAGAAAATAATAATAATAATAATAATAATCAGTTCAGCTTCTTTATTTTGTACAATTGAGTTATTATCTTATAATAACATTGTTTTTTCCTCATTGGCTCAAAAACTTCATTTAAATATTAGACATTTTTGGGATTGCACTATTAGAAAACAAAGGTTTACCTTCTTATTTAAGAGTGATAGATAATAGGTCTTTGATGGTATGAAAACTTGAGGTTACAAGTTGTAGATATAATAAAGGGAGACACAGTTGTAACCTTAGTCCTTACATACACAAGCAAATCATCAGTTATATCGGAGGCTTTGGATGTAAGTTGTCATTTATATGTATATATGATGTTGCTGGGATTAGTGAGAATAATGTTCCACTCTTCACGAGCATTTATTTTCAACCAACAAGTTAGGGCCGACAAAAACAGCCCGTGCTTTTACGGCATGGGTTAAGAGCTAGTTGACAATACAAAGAGAAGGTTCTCCCTGTCTCCGTCGCCTAACAAGCGTGGAATGCAGGATCCGTGGGAACTAATCATGTAGTCGATGAAATGAGTGAAACCTATCATCATTATTTAGAAAGTCAAAAAGACTCGATGAGGTTCTTGACACTTGGATAGCAATATGTGTATGTTTTCCCTGTCTCCGTTTCCTAAAAAAGTGTGGAACGCAGGATCCATGGGAACTATCACATATTTGCTGACAGGAAACATGCACTTAGAGTATCTAATCATGTTGTCGAGTTAAATGGGTGCTTATCTCAATTATCGTGCTAAATATATATATAAAAATCCTTTGACGATATTCATACAAGTATTGTGGGTATACATCGTTTACTTTAGTCAGCATTTGCACACTTCACTATTCTATTTCTATTCTTTTATCTAACCATGTGATTTCAATACGCGAGTGTTGCGGCAAAAATGTTGAAAAAACATTGCAACAAGTTTATTTCAATGACTATATGAGTAGAGTTACGCAATCAGGTTGAATGTCATGTAAGGACCCTCAAGCTCGTCAACGCTATTTGACTGGTCTAGCGAAGATCAAGAGACGATTAATTCAATAATGACTCAATTAGTTAATATAGATTTAATTAATAAGAATTAATCTAACAACGATCTAGAAATGAAACTAGTATTACTAGATAGGTCTCGAAAAGTTAAGCGAAATGGACTGCTCGAACGTGTCATTCGGACACCGGACGAAGGAGGAATCATCAGATTTTTATGAAGGGAAAATTAGTCAATTTGCTTTAAACCGCCTGGATGCTCTTATCCGTTTCTTGGGTGCCTTAATCATTTCTGGTCGGCCTTATCCCCAAAACTGATTGAGAAGAAATTCATTTTCTTCTTCTTCTTTCTCTTCCTTGTTCTTCACCTGCTGGTGAATTAAGTAAGTGAATCAGAGAGTTTTTGATCAAAATATGTATGGAATATCAAAGAGTATCTAGTGGTGGTGGTGTTGATTCGCGGGAATAATTCAGGATCAGAAGAAAATTTGGATCTCCGATGATCAAAGTTAAGGTTTCTCTGTGAATCGATGAAGGTGAGGATGATAATGAGATTACGATCGAGAGATGAAGATTAGAGCAGATTCAAGAACAATTTTGGTGATGGTGTTGTTTGATTATCGAATTCAAACTCAACGGAAAAAGGTAAATTAGGGGTTAAATTAGGGTTTCTAATTTATTGAAATTTCTTTATGAAATTGTTGTTGTTTGTTAGAATATAGATGGGTTTGTTTTTAATTGAGGTTTTGGTTAGGGATTTAGAATTTCTGTGATGGAATTGAAGATTAGGGTTTCCATGTTCTTCCCCAATTCATAAATTAGGGCTTGTAGTAGAATTCGAATTGTTTTCAGAAATTGAAGATGGGTGTGTAGATTATAATTGTATTTGTGATTGGATTTGCTGTGGTGGCCGGGTTATGGAAATTACAGGTGAAGGTGGAGTTGAAATGAGTGTTGATTTGATATGGAGACAGAATTGAGTTTATGTGGGTGTTGTTGAGTGAAGGAGATACAATTGTGATTGTAATTGAGAGTTCTAGAGTTGCAGTTGCGGTTTATTGATGGTGGTGGTCTTCAATGAAAACCGGACCTTCAATCCTATTGATTTCTTTCAGCTACGAAACAAGTTCGTAAGTCTACTTCCTTAAACTCATGTATTAAACACAATTTTCTAGGCATGAAATCAACCCTATGTATGTTCACTACACAATCTAGTAACAAGTTACAAAAATTATGTTGATGTCGCAATTACGAAGTTCAAAAAGATAAGCATTATACTTCGTAATATAATATACCAATATAAATCATTCACAACTACGTATATATTCTTCCTTGACTGATACGGGACGTATTATGAGGGTCTACCATATATATTCCAAGATATGGATATATCTTGGATATTTATCAATTTGGTATTTATTGATTTAGTTTATATTCTGTTAATTAGTATAATTAGTTTCCCTTATTGCAATTATCTTCTTTTATGAGAATAATATATTCTCTTAGGCTAGTTAGGAATGTTCTAGATTTTTAGGTTTTGTGTTTTGAGGCTATAAATAGCCATTTGCATTATCATTGTAATTTAGCCGCGGCTCGCTATTATTATCTGATTAATGAAACTATCAAGTTTGTGTGGTTTATACCATTGTTTGTCTCTTAAACTCTTGGATTAGAGTCTTTGCTCTTGGATTGAAGTTCCTATCATCATCTTTAAGGAGTGGATTCTCCTTGTCATCGTACCGCTTCCGTTTGTGCCATATCAGGTGGTATTAAGAACAGGTTTTCCTGCGTTGTTCATCTGTGAGGCCGCCTAGAAGAATCAGTCGAGGATTCCTATGATATCTAGGTTTTTATCAAAAAATAAAAAAATATAAAAAAATTAGTTGTTTGCGATCTTGTTTATCATCACATCGCATACTTCAGTCCGATAAGATCTCTAACGGTTGCTTGTTTAATTTGATTTGGAGTTTGGAAAAATCAAGGGTTTTAATTGCGGTGCAGTTGGAAAGAGGTCTGTTTGCTTAGAGTTACTGGATTTTCCTTTGTTACTAGTTAATTTAAGCCTAGTCCACTAACTTCTTTAGCTACGTAAGTCCATTTGCAAGTCCACTTGGTACCTCATGTTAAGTTGGCGTATTCTGTAAGTTAGCCAAATTCTTCTTGAGAACTTTGCTGTTTAGTCCATTAAACCCGATTCGGGTTAATGGCTAGTCCAGCGGGAGAAGTTATTTACTCGCTAGTCCAAAAAAGGTTTGAAAAGAGTAAAATTATTCTGCCAACCCTAACATATAGTACTATGTAAAAACCCTCTTTTATGTTTTCCATACGCATCACTACATGCCAATATGTGTTATGTTATGTATTGATACTACATATCAATATGTGTTATGTTATGTATTGATATTACATATGGTACTACATATGTAGTACATATGTTACTACATACTACATATTAATATGTATTGATACTACATATGTTACTACATACTACATATGTTATATGTTACTACATATATTACTACATACTACATATGTTACTACATACTAATTAGATCTGGAAGGGTGTTTTAGGCATTTAGAAAACACACTTTATAATCTCCACAAAGTTTTCGAACTAGCGAGTAAATAATCTGGTCCAAAAACATGTTTTTGGACCAACGAGTAATTGTTTTCTGGGGCTGGACTACAAAGTAACCGGGTAAGGAAAAACTGGATTAACCAGTATTTCCTACATTTTTCTTTTAGAACGTATGTGACCAGTTGGAGCTCACGATATGAAAAACACACTTGATTAGAAAATCAAGTTACCCAAATTCACGGGAAATGTTAATGGGAGAAAATATCATTTTATAGTCGACGAGAGTTGTGAAGAGAATTTGGTGTCGATAAACGCAGTAGAGTTGATGGGTCTCTAAGTGGATTGGTACACTCGACCGGATCAGATTGAGTGGTCCAAAAACGGAGGAGCAATCCTTAGGATTGGTGGTTGTAGATTTCCATTGTCATTCGGTAAGTATGCTAACTCGAATTTTCGTGAAATCGTTGAATGGATATATGCGATGTCGTGTTGGGAAGACCTTGGTTATTTGATGTTGGTGCAGTTTGGAACAACCAAGAAAATAGGCATGAGTTTATGTGGGGAAAGACTAAAGTAATTCTGATACCACGTCCTAAGCCAAAGGAAGAAACTGAAAATTTGGAGGTTAGTAGGTTTAAGACAGATGGAGAAATGTGCCAGAACCATTAATTGAGCTAAAGGAGACAACTTCTGTTACAATGTTACAAAGGAGTGTATGTGCAGACTCAAAGTTGGTTCCACTTCCAAGTTCACGTGAGGTTTTTATTTCTCTCCAAGGTGGTGTGTTAGCTCCAATCGAGGAGTCATTGACAATGGATGATGCTTGGACTAACCAAGTTACTGAAGTCCGTCAGATGCTTAATAATAAACTTTTCCAAATAGATGGAGTTGAGGTGGTAAGTTCCCAAAATCTCATATGATGAAGATCCTTTTGATAAATTCTATACACTTACATCCGTCGGATGCTGACAAGACCTTGCATGAAAAGATTCTTGGGAGTTCTTACATTATAAGGATTGTAGCAAAGCACCAATGGCCGACTAGTTGGTACCTGAACGTTATGCATACTGTGAAGCCGAAATCATTTTCGGATGGGCTAGTGATTCCGATGCATAACTCAAGACCGAGTTGTACCTCAAGTGGGAGTGCAAAAATTCTGTCTTCTACATGTCATTTTCAATATAAACTCGAGGAGAGTTTTGTCGCAGTGGAAGAGCCTGATACGGGACCTATTATGAGGGTCTGCCATATATATTCCAATATATGGATACATCTTGGATATTTATCAATTTGGTATTTATTTATTTAGTTTATATTCTGTTAATCAGGATAATTAGTTTCCCTTATTGCAATTATCTTCTTTTATGAGAATAATATATTCTCTTAGGCTAGTTAGGAATGTTCTAGATTTTTAGATTTTGTGTTTTGAGGCTATAAATAGTCATTTCCATTATCATTGTAATTTAGCTGCGGCTCGCTATTATTATCTGATTAATGAAACTATCAAGTTTGTGTGGTTTATACCATTGTTTGTCTCTTAAACTCTTGGATTAGAGTCTTTGCTCCTGGATTGGAGTTCCTATCATCATCTTTAAGGAGTGGATTCTCCTTTCATCATACCGCTCCCGCTTGTGCCATATCATTGACACTTTAATCAGATTAAGATGATAAAGTCTCTAATACTAGAGTTTAATGTGTATAAATTCGCATGTTATATTTTCAATCAGAAACAATTTGAAAGCAATTTTATTGAAATGGAAAAAAGTCAAGTCATGTGTGTTAGAGCATAGCTCGGTTGAACTCACCAAGCGTTGGTATGTCAAGTTTGGTTGTCATATTTTAGTATCAAAACTCATCTAGAGTCGCTTGATTAAATACTAGAGTCAACTTCGTTTAGGCTAGACTAAAAAGTCTAGGAATGTTGAGACATACAAGTATTACTCCGAAGACCTGATGAATGAGAAGAAGTAATGACTACAACGACGACATCATCCTTCCACTTGAGGTTAGTAATATTGACTCAAGTGGAAGGATGATGTCTTCGTTGATGTCGATACGTCTTCGGATTCTTCAGGTCTTCAGAGTAATAATACTTGTATGTCTTAACATTTCTAGACTTCCTAGGTTAACCCAACGAAGTTAACTCTAGTAATCTAATCAATCGACTTATGAGTTTTGATACTAAAATATGACAACCAACCTTGACATATTAATGCTTGGCGGGCTCAACCGAGCAGTGCTCTAACTATATGAATTATAATAACGTGGGACTGAAGTTTTTGCAATTAAGTAATTGTATTTTAGAGCAATAAAGATAGAACAAAGTGTTAAATTTTTTTATCCCTTTCAAAATGAAGCATAGAGGAGCTGAATGGATGTCCAAGCCACTATAAGAAGTAGGAATAAATATAAAGTGAATGAGTGTTTTTAGTTAGAAGATAATGAAAAAAAATAAAAAAAATAAAAAAGGAGAAGGGAACAAGATGTGTCTCCCCACCGTAAGAGGCACTTCTTTTGCCGCTTAGCGAGGATTTTCGCACATTACTTCGAATAAAGTAGTGTCCCAACGAGTTTACCCATTTCCCTTGCTTTTATAATGGAGATGCTTTGTAATTTTGTTGGAAACCATGGTGATTACAAATTTTATCCGCTTTATCGAGTTTTTAAGTAGGGTCTTGACACTCCAATATTCCAAACCTAAGTTATAGGTCCTTACCTTAATTAATGAAAATGGTAGGGCATCAAGTTCAACATTAACTTTCTCGATTCAGAACCTAATGGATTTATCCCTTTCATGAACCTTAATCGGAGTTAAACACAAAATATTCTCATATAATCTCAATTATGATTCTTCATTCCCCAAGAATAATTAACGTACAATTGCTTCTACTTATAATTATAATGATAAAATCAATATAATGTAGAGATTATAAGTAAAACATAGCACACACCACAAAATTTTTCTTCAAAAAGGAGCCCATAAGTTTTGTACCAAGAGAAACTACAAAGCAAAAAATCCCGGGACCCGGTCCAGTTTGATCATACAATATATAAAGACGTTAAAAACACTTGACTATAATGACTTCGGTATGGAATATAGTTAAAACAGAATATATCCTTCAAGCTACCATACTGCAGTTTTTTCCTGCGACTTTTGATTCTGGAAAGAACATACATACTTGATTCCCCTAGCTGATATCCTCTGTGAATACTAGTGTTGCCTTGCCTAGGAGTTTCCACGAAGTCCTCCTTGAATACTAGTGCTTCCCTGCCTCAAACAGGACGCCTGGTGATTTTCCTTTGAGTTTTAATCATGGTAACTGTTGATGGTGGATTTTCGACAAAGGCTAAAATCGTAAAATCATGATCTTGCATATTTCTGACACGACTTCAGACACGTATGCGAAACTCATATTTTAGGATTCGTGAAAGCTCATTTCACAATCTCTAACTGAGCGTACACCCTCTCAGAGCCCTGCATGAATATGTGATTTTAAAGCCTCTCAACTGAGCTTTTCGACACTTCACATATTTCATCAACACTTCTGTATAGGAATCGATAGTGATTGGACGGGTCCTAGACATATTGCATGCTAGTATAGAGCGTTAGCGTCTTCAGGATGTCTCAATGTTCCATGACTATACATAATTAATATTCAGAACGAGTATGATGTCGCTATCATCTCATACCTCGATTCTCGAATAAACACAACTCTCCTAGACATATTCCATGCTAGTATAGAGCAATTCATAGATTAATTCTAGCGCAACATTCATCAATTGAGTTCCTAGAAAATAATCTATTTTATCTCATTACTCCGTTTCATGGCTTATTCTCAGCTGAATTCCATGGATTAGTGATAGATATTCAATCTATCTCATTACTCCGTTTCATGGCTTATTCTCAGCTGAATTCCATGGATTAGTAATAGATATTCACTTTTCGGGCATTTAGGCCAGCACTAAGTAAGTCCCGAGAATATGGTGCGAGTGTACTTAACAATAATGCACAAACGAGCACCCAAATATGCATAAGTGAGTACGCAAATGCATAAACGAGCATTCAAAAATATTGACGAACGAGGAAACCTATGAAAAATAGGTAAATAAAATAAACAAGAGCCGGACGGTCATGCCGTCGTGGCCGGTCCCACCTCTCCCTTTATTTTATTTTAACCTATTTTATTATTTTCCTTGTCTCATGAAAAGTCCTTTGTTTGAGCAAACTTTCTCGTTTGAGCAAAAATACTAGTTTCTCCATATTTCCTCACATGGTGAAAAATAATAATATTAAATAGGGAAGAGCACGAGACCGGCCATGCCTTGGCCGTGTCCGGTCCCACACCTCTCTAATTCCTTATTTAATTATCATTATTTCTTCTCTCATCTCATGAAACTCCCTCATTTGAGCAAAAAACCTAATTCTTCCACATTTCTCAAAAATATTGGTCAAACTACCAAAAAGCCAAAAAGTCAAATGGTCACACGACCATCCAGGCTTCTCACGTCATATATTAAATATCATTATTTTAATATTCTCAAAATATTGGTCGCATGATTGGTAGGTACCTAATATTGTATATATTCTTATCTTTTTGAAGGTGTTTATTGTATCTTGATGCACTAATTTCCTATATTTATGCCAAATTATGTATTTTGTTTTTCTTGTTCATTGCGAGTAAAAGTGTGGTGATAGTCTCTGATTTTTGTAATGACAGGAGACTAAGTAGAGACAGCAAAGAAGGGTTGAACAATGAGAAGTTGTCGCACCATGATTAGATAGACATTTCAGTGAAGGGATGCATGCTCAACAAAAAGAGATCGGAGTTGGGTGAGCTGACAACCTAATGGGCTGAAGTTCAGAACTCAGATTCTTCTCATGTTTGGGAAACTACATGGAAAACAAACTAAGCCCAAAAGCCATTCTCATACCAAAGCAAGGTATTCATGCTTTACACCTGAATATCAAGTCTATCACCTTTCCCAAATCCCATCTCATACACGAGAAACAAAATTTCTTTCTCTTTGCTCGTCTTTCCCAAAAATTCAGTTGGCTTATCTTTATGTCTCCCAATTTTCTTAGCATGTCAAATCTTTCTATCACTCTGTCCATCTGTTATACCTCAAACACCGCCGACTTCCTCTCAATCAAGCTGTCAAACCCATACCCGATACCACCTCTCTGATGCCATATTTCCATCTTTCCCTAATCAATCAGTTAACCAAATCGTACTATACCCATTTCAACCTAACCGTAGGCTATGAATTGTGCAAGAATAGAAGGATGATTGGTTTCCAAGGCGATAGAATTGACAAGTGAAGTCTGAATTTTATCTCTTTGCAACTCCAACAATGGCAGCAGAAGCGTCAAATTAGGTCTGAGCTGTTTTCCTTTCAATCTCCGACAACATCAGCAATTGGTGAAGGCAGTGTAATTGCTACAGATGACAAGAAAGGGTACATCAGTGGTGAGTTGTTGTCATATCATATCCCTAATTTCTGATTGTACATGTTAGCTATGGGGACTGTGTAGAATTTTGGGGGGAAACTTGTATAAATGGGGGAGGCAGATGTATGTTGAAACTAAGCCCGGACTAGCCGGAGCAACTAGCAGTAGTAAATTAGGTTTAATTTCATTTTGTATTATGTTCTAAACATCTTTGCTAGGGCATAGATGAAGCCCTTAATTTACTGCTAGATTATTCATATTTTCAATATTGTTCTTGTTGTGTTTCATTGAGTAAGGATGGGTTTAATCTAGAGCTGCCATTTACATAACTTTCACTTAGTATGTTTTGCATCCTAGGTTGTTAGAAATTGTGTAATTGTTGCTCCAACTTATGCTTAATTGAATCAATTGGTATGTGATTAGTTGTTCCTTAATCAGACAACTAATGCTAGAGATTAATACCTTAGTTGACATTAATCTATCCAACCTGAGATTACCCTGGATTAAACGGCAGGCTTGAACCTTCACCGGTGTCCATTGTAAAGGGAAAAGAACATAACTTGAAACTAAAATAGATTAACATAGATTAGGTGGTGGATTCAACTTCCCTAGTTCCCTTTTATTTGCACTTTTGTTTTCTAATTTGTGTTACATAAACTTATCTTGTCGTATCGACACACAACAAACCCCCTTTTGTTACTTCTCGTTTGAATCAGTATAGAAAGACCTTAGAATCAACTATACATCGCCCTAGTCTCTGTGGGATCGACCTGTATTTGCTCTGTCTACTATAGACACTATGCACTTGTGGTTAATATAATTGTAGGTATCTTTTCTTAGCCTACCAATGATCAAAGTTCTACTTGCTCATTCAAGCAAAATCGAGAGTTTCATTTAAGATCAAACTGTTCTGAAAATCCAAAATATTGCTCGAACGCACACCAGAAAATATCAAAATTCTCAGAATTGAATCACGGGCAACATGGTCACACGGGCATGCTGCCTTGATCGACCAAGGTCAGCCCTTTGGCTTTCAAAATCCGGTCCCACACCCTTTTATGATTTTGACCTAATTAATCTTCTATAATCCATATTGAGTTCAAACTCTTTCCAAAAAACTTGAAATTTGATCAATCGACCATCAGTTGGTCCCACGACAACCAAGGGACGGTTTCATACCCCTTTGTCGGTCCTATTTTCATAATTAGGTTTTATCACCTAATGCTCAGACGAGCACTATTTTAATAATGATTAAACGAGCATTTAATCATCCTTTCACCAACTGGTCTACAAAGGACTGGTGCATGCTCATTCGAGCACTGGGCGCTACATGGTCGACCCATCATCCCATGTAGTCGGCCCTCTCTCATCCATTGGTTGATTTTCAGTAAATCATCAATTGATCAACAATCGATCAAAATTAGGGTTTCAAACCAAATGCTCTGCAAATCATAATTCTAAGCAAGTTCAAACACTAATAATTTTATGTTGATCCAACAATCAACATCCTAATTAATTATACAATATTCGGTCCAGCTACCAGTATTTTAATTAATTTTTTATTTGGTACCGCTACCAATAATTCTTGAATCGATCAATATTGCTCAAACGAGCAATATTTGTTTTGCTCATCTATCAACACTAAATTTCTTAATTTAGCGAAATACACGATCAACTGGGTTCAGAACTCACTTCTAGCGATATTGATTCAAGTATCAATTGCGCGACCGAGCAATATTCCTTATGTTGATTCAACTATCAACATTCGAGAGTTCTATTGATCCAACAATCAATATTCTTATTTATATTTAATGTTTTGTCTTGCTACCAACATTTTTACTCGATCGAGCAACATGGTTCGATCGGACGACCATCCAATATTTCTGATTCATGTCTTGTCATTCGATCACTCATGATATATTAGATCAGAAATGAGCATTCTGCATAATTCAACAATATCTTTGATTTTCTGTCGAATACTCGACATGTCAAAATAAATCCTTGATCGAGCAATCTCATCAGACGCTCGATCCAAATTATCAAAATATCATTATTACCTCGACTGGTAAAATGATATATCACAATTTATCAAGACTCAACGTTTTTCCATTCATTCATTATGCTCAATACACGAGTCTCAGAGCATACCAAATTCGTTCATTATGCTCGACTCATCAAGGCTAAGACTCATCATCTAGTCAAGTCAACAACTAACTAATTAATACACGTCTGCCTCTCAGACTCCATATTAATGAGACATCAATCACGCCACATGAGGGGATATTCACTAGGGTTTTGGTCTGGCGGCCTACGACACGTGTGTACACCCACGATGAGAAATATAAGTAAGTCGTGCAAGCAGTTGAGGGAGTTAGCAAAGTAGTGGATGGGCAATCAACCAAGTCTCCGCACGATATGGAGCTCGTTTAACCAAGATTTCCCACTTTCCCACTCTTTCACTCCAGCAACTGTCACACTTACTTACTGTGATCAATGTGTCTACTATTCTTGCAATATAAATAAGTTTCTGGATCCACGATTGAACAAGAACAATTTCGATACACAAGAAATTATCACTCAATCGATCAAAACTTATCTCATCTGACTTCAATAGTTCACAAAACTTGCAGAAACCTTCAACACATTCACAATCCTCGATCATCATTGATCTCACACACACTTCTCAGCTTCCCTCCTATAGATCGACCTTCATCCCTCTTTGTGACCAAAATGACTCTGGAACGGCCATTGTCTTGGTTTAGGCCGGAGTCCTACAGATTGATCTCTTGAACTCAAAGCACTCCATGCAGTGCATCTGTTTGAAAAAGGTTTAGGCAATTTGCTCGGTCGGGAAGTCCCCGCCCGCACGGTCGTCTTTTCATTTTCCTAAGAAACCAGCAAATCATTTTCACCCATCAACAATAACATATTTAGGGTGCATAAACAATGTCAACAAAGAAAAAAAAAAGGTAGAACAAACGGGTTGCAAAGGCGGGAGAGGAGGAAATCATCTGCATGAGGTATATTCTGCCAAATATCAAGGAGTGCGGGTCTTAACATACACGTCAAACTCCTATTACCATTGATCTCTTCTGTCTTGTATTCCACGTCATTAGTATTCTCAGGACGCAACCCATTACTTTATGAGCTGCTTGACTTCTCTTCTTTTTATGCTTCACCGTTTATACATGAATTTCAGACATTGAAGAAAGGAAGAGAGGGAGTGAGTGCAGTAAAAGATGAAATTGTAAAGAATATTTCTGTACAAATAAAAGAAATTTTTAGAAGTGACCGAGGGGAGGTTACTAAGAGCATCTCCAATGCAAAGGGTAAAGGTCTTGAAATTGAATGACATCTAGGATTTAAGACTTTTTGCACCAAATTCCATCTCCAACACAAGGGTCAAGGTCATAGAGATAGATGACATGGCTAAGTGGGAGTAATGGAGAAAGTCTAAATAAGACTTTCTCTATGACCTTGGGTCTTAACCTAATCTAATTAGAACTCTTTTTTCAAATCTTTTTTGTGAAGAACTGATGCGATAATAATTGGGAACTATAATTTAGCAGGCGTGTAATTTCTATGTGAAGAACTATAATGTAGCATTGGCAAATACATTCTCAAGATGCTTTGTCAAATTTGAACCAGCGGGTGCCATGTTACTCTTGGTAACATAAATGAGATGTGAAAAAGACTGCTGATGAATGGATACAAATGCCTACCGAAATACTGATTCATTAAATAAGTTGCTTATATATAAACAACTCATAACATGCTTCAAAAAAAAAAAAAAACTCATAACTAACCATGATCTTTATCAAAAAAAGAATAACTAGCCATGATAAAATAGCATCAAACAACCTTAATAGCTTAAAATCTAGCCTCACAGCACTCCCGAACTCTCCCTTTTTCGATAACAATTCTCTTATAAACTCTACAATCTACACAACTACCAATTATTAAATACAACTCGATTGCTAGTGGCTTACTTAGTAACGATCATGGACCATAAAACGTGCTGCACATTCAAAAATTTACAATTGGGATTAGTTTTTTTAATTACCTCGTTTTAGGGTTTGATTTTTCTCTAACACTCCTTATATTCTTAGGCTTTTTTAGATACAAAATCAAAAACTAAAAGCAAAATTAAAGAAAAGGTTATGGAAGGCGGCGGTGGATTGCGGAGACGGAGTGGAAGAAGAAGTGATCGGTGGTGGAAATGGAGGAGAAGAAGTGGTGTGTAATTCTTTTTTTTTTTTCTTTTTTTTTTTCCAGTGTAGCTGATGGGTAGTTTCGTTGGTGGGTGCAAATAAAAAGTCAAATGGATAGTATTTAGGATATACAAAAATATTTATGGGTGTTACATAGGATTATTGTGGATGGGATTTAAGGTGGATGGGAAATAGGAAAAGTGGGGATGGAAAATAGGGAAAACCAATAATAGTGGACTAATATCGCTATATGAAAATGGATAACACATTGGCAAAGGGATTACCTTCCTATGAAAAGACCAAGCCCATGAGATTTTTGAGGACTTGGGCTTAGAGTGTGTCCACTGGTAGAAAGGATAAAAGAGAAAATTAAGAAGAAAGTTAAGGTTAAAATGATGGAAAATGGTGGTTTGGCAAATAAGGGAGTTAAAATGATACATGTCACAATAAGACACAAGAGAGAAGTCTATAAAAAGGGATGTAATAGTATCGTGGAAATGATCTTCTATTTTCTGCTCTTCTAGGAAACGTGTAGTACTTACTGAGACTTGAAGGTCTAGGTTTATTTTTTACCATTTTATCCCTAAAACAATCAAAACCAACGTGAATTAAGTGATGCAACAAAAAAAATTGTGATAGATTTTTGTGATAACAAAGTGTACTATGAATCTTTAATTTTTTATGTTTCGGAAAAACTTGAACAACAACATACACAACTTTATATCCATGAACCGAGAGTATACGTGATTTTGACTATGAATATTCAGTCAAACCAAAGATTACCTAAAACGAAATTAATTTATGAAACCGAACTAAGAAATATTGTTAAACTTAGATGTAAAAAGATGGGAAACAATAAAAATAATCAATTGTGTTTCGAAAACAAAAAGAATTGAATAAATGGATCGTAATAAAATTTTTTGTTGAATTATTAGAACTACATGCTGATGACGTGAAATTAGAAAATAGAGAAGGAGATGTAGGGTACAAGAGAAAGATTTCTATAAATATGTAGAATACGTAGTTTAATGCTTTAAGCTTTTATTCATATAGACAATGACGGGGCCAAAAAATAAATTTAAAGAGTCCTACCAATTCTTTTTTTTTAATATTGAAAATTTTAATTGAGTAAATGCTAATCTTTTCGGTGGGTAAACCCACGATAAAAAAATAATATATATATACAATAGAGGGTTCTTATGTGGTTATAAAAATTTTCAGGGGACTAGGATCAGGATTAGTTAACCCTTGGTTTCGCCTATAAAAGACTTGATGTCCAAGATAAGTAAATCCTAACCCTAGACAATAGAACACTTTAGTAATTAAACTGGTTTGTAACAGTTATGAATAAATTGATATTTTTCGAAAGAAAAAAAAGATTGTCATGTAACGGAAAACTCCCGGCTGATGCTTTTTGAAATGTTTTTTTGTTAGAGGAAGAGCAAAAAGTGATTCAAGAAGAGCAAGAATCGTAGTCAACTCGCTAACTAGATCCTTGTCAATATATTATTCTAACTCGGACTAAGTTACCCAAATTAAATACACCCACAAACCCTATAAAACTCACACCCGTTCTCCAAACGTCTCCACCAGAATATTCCGATGAATGTAAAACATCTAGCAGTACCTATAACTTTATGACCTCTTTATCGTTCCTCGCGGAAAGTGGTCCATGTCTTGGTACAATCCTATTCTTATCGATACTCTTGCTGCATTTCCACTTAATTTTAATACATAAAAACATTAACACACAAACAGTATCTCTATTAGTTATTTTATCAAACACAACATTAACACGCAAACGCGTATACACATAAAAACAAAAACTCAATAACAGATTAATTAAAAACCATTTCAAAAATCATTGGAATCAAGCCTTTGATGCAAAAAAAAAAAAAAAAAAAAAAAGTTAGATAGTAGAATAATTAATATAGGTTGGATTACAAGGAACAGAATAATGAGTTTATATCAGAATAATGAGTTTATATCAGAATAACAATATACATTTATGATCTACTGATCTTCATCGTCAATAGTGGAAGTCTTTAACATTTAGAACAAAGATCTAACATTGATAATAAGTTATATATTATAGAAATATAAAACCCATTTATAATTTTATTTTTGCGATTGTTACTTTCTTATTCTCCATTTTGGTTTCTGCTGCTACTATCGACGTTCATCTTTCTTTAGTGTCACCCAGGGAAGCTAGAACTTTTGTTTAGGGGGGACAAATCTATATATTGAAAGTCATGATTTAAATCCGACTCAGCGGCTGAAGGCCGCCAAAAAAATTTCATCGTCCCTTAACTGTATTTTAGATTGCGAATAAAATTTTAGTTAAATTGGCATGTTTTGAATTTAGAACCATGAATATATGAATCCGTAGAAATATATGTGGTAATACGAAGTTTTCATCGATTATCAGTTACCCACTTAATCCACGAAATCATATATTTTATGATTTTCCTAAATTTTTCGTGAACTTACCCCATATACTAAAATTAGCAACTTACTATACATATATATATATAGGTAATATTGTCGTCCCCACTAGACCCTTAGTACATCCGTCCTCGGTGTCACCGGTTGAGTCAACTTGATTGGGTAGAAGAAACAGAGGCGTATCAGGTATGAATAGCAGGATTAATTTGGTTCGATGTGTGATTAGCAGGGTTAATTCGGTCCGATTCAGAATAATATATTGGCTAGCTCCGGAATAGTGATAGACGCATTTATGTGTCTATTTTCATTTCTATTGTGTATATTGTTAGTACCCGTTTTTGTACTTATTTTGGTATTTTATCTCTTTGTAGGTGTTTTTGGAGAAAAAAGCTTTTGCGGCGAAATTGGCTCGAAAAGTTGTTAAAGGCACCTGGGAGGACATTTGCTATTCGGACTCTCACTTTGGATAAGGGGTAACCCATTTCCAAGAAGCTACTAAACACAGACCGGGACTGGATAGGGGGAGGTCATCTTCTCAAATTCAAAAAGAAATTTGACGGGAAAACATAAAGCATGTTTCTGGCAGTTTTGGTGATCGTGATTTGGAGGAGTTTGAAGACGATTAAACCTCTGATTTTCATAGGATAGACTCCTTATGGGTCTAGGAATCTAATATGGGTGTTGACATGGATTAAACTGGGCTCAATCGACGGATTTTTATCTCAACAACAAAATATGGAAAGTCACGTGTGTGATCTGTTTTAGGAAATTTTAGAGAGATTAAAGTGCTATAAACCTTCCCAAAGATTGGTATCTATCTAAGGAAGAGTTTAGAATCAAAAGGAAATCTCAGAAACGCGTATAAATTCTAAAACATGAAATTGCCGCAACTTTGCCGTGAAGAGAAAGGAAGAGATTTTGGAAGATTTTGGAGAGATTTAATCGCTCTTTTTGATATAAATAGATTGGTTGGGTCATATAGAAGGGGTGTCGAAAGTTATGGGAAGTTTAGAACACCACAGAGCCGGGGAATCAAAGGTGCAGGAAACCGGGTTCTCCTGCTGTTGCTGCTGAAGAAAACGAAGAACATTGACCCACACGGAACAGTCGTAGATGAGTGTCGTTCTTCAACAACAGAACCGATTTATCGTTTATTAACAGCACTTCATTGTAACGGTGATTTCTGTAACGCCAGAAAAGCGTTGCAGATTCGTTGTATTATTATTTCTCTTCAATAAAAACACTTTTTGAGCCATGAATCAATCTTTTGAGCATGTTTTTACCATGAGGAGCTAAACCCCAACACTGGGATGACGGAGGAAGACGAATATCATACTTGGGGTAATTTTATTAATTCTTTTTAAGACTTTTGCATTAAATTTAATTGAAATTATGATTTGAATTAATTGGTTGTCATTTAATTTGATGATGTATGCTTAGCTTAGGTGTTTTGATACATCATGCTTAGGATTTACAATCAATGTTTTGAGAATCTACCTTGGCAAAAATAGAGTCCATGTTTTTCTTGAGCTAAAATTGTCAAAGAATTAATAATTGAACCTTATGTTTTGAATTCGGTGGAATCCTTGGTCCCAGTAACTCTCGCACCCTTTGTAATATTTTTGTATATATTTTTATTAAATTTAAAAACTCGAATCTTCACAAGTCTTAGAGTTCGAATCCTATTTACCATTACTACAACATCTTTGAAAATCACATCAATTTTTGGCGCAGCCGACGCGGATTTATTTTTAGATTTTGAGTTTTTAGATTTTATTCTTTTGTTCTTTTTTACGTTTCTTGGGTATTTGTCTTTTTGTTGCAGGTTTTGAATCAAAGAGGAAGTGGAGACGAAAGACCCGGGGGATTAAAAGCTAGACAAAGCGAAAAGAACGGAGAAAAGACAAAGATATTTTAATTTTTTTTAATTAGATTTTTTTATTTTTAGAAATTGTAAATAAGACTTTATTTTTGTAAATTTTTATTTTTGAACCTTTTTTTTTTTTGAACCTTTTTTTTTTTTGAACCTTTTTTTTTGACTTTTTGGACATTTTGGGACTTTTGGACATTATTATTTTTAAACCCTAAGGAAGGGTTAAAATTAAATATAAACTGTTTGCAGGGAAGGACGACGATTACGATATCGTCTCGGCCCTTCGGGTTTGCACATTGACACAGGAGTCAGTGGCCCGAGTCGACTACAACGGTTCTTCGCCCGTCTGGTACGGGAGGTAAACTTTTAAACACCCGCGAATCCCCTGTCAGCGGGTTTACTGTCTTCCTTAAGGTGCATATATGCTGAGGAATTGAATACGAACATTTATTTTCCTAGTAAAGGGCAAGGCCTGGCCATATAAGATAAGAGTTCGGATTTCATCACCGTTCTCTTTTTGCCCGCTTTAGGAAAACGATACCAAACGCGATCCCAAACCTAAAATTTTGATTAGAACGAGACCGATAAGGTAACGAGCTTGTAGGAAAGTCGTTTGAAATGACTGTATTGGGTATCTTGCTAGCCTAACTCTAAGTTCAGGAAGATTACTGTAAGTCGATTAGAGCCGCCTTGTAACCCAGGGAAGCGTTGCCAAAGAGGTGGGGGTATCAAAGCTCCCCTGAGCTTCCCCTACTTCTCTTCGACTTACTTTATTCGGATTGTTCTAGAGAGGTTTGCTAAAACTATACCTAGTTGCCGCTTGGAAGGATAAAAGATGGTCTAGAAACAATCTAAGGGAGACATCATGCTTGTTGTTTGCTAGATTTTATAGGTTTGATTTGGTCGAGTCAGCCTTGTTTGTGATTGTGTAGAATTCCCTTGCAATTAAGAATATCGAACTGGTATGATAGAAGCCGATACAATGAGTATCGACCTGAATTTGAATATGGACATCATCATTTTTATGACCATGGTGGGAATAGTAGTTGAGAACGCCAACCTTTTCGAGGTTATGGTTCATACCATGGTGAGCCCAATTACTATCCACACATACACCGGTCATACGAGCAAGAATATAAGGATTATTATAGTGCTAGTACCTCGTCTTTGGACAATACAATCAAACTGTTGAAAACTAGTCCTTATTATGATCCTTCTGTTCCTATTTATGATCCTTCCGTATCTTTAGAAGAGTCTCTTAAGCAGTTAACTGAGCAAACAAATAGCTTTATATCGGAAATGAATAGACGAACTGCACCATTGAGAAAACTTTTTATAGAGGAATCCCTCAAGCTGATGGCTAAGACGAACGAAAAACTTGCTCGAAATAATCTTAATTTCTAATACAGTGTTTCCAATAATACCCTTGAAAATAATGATAGTTATTTGCATAATCAAGATGACGAGGTTAGAATTGGTAACACTACATGTTTAGATGAGGTTTAACCATTTCCATGCTATTATAATGACGATTATGATGAGGATAGTGTTGATGAAGAATCTGAAATATGTAGGCATAGTGATCAGGAATTTGTTACTCCAATTGAGCTTTATAATGATAATGTTATTTCTAGTTCAAATCCAAATAATTTTAATAATTATTCACCTATTCAAAAGGACGAGGATTTGTCTAGAGATATCCCCGTTTTAGATGATGTAGTATTTCCTTTTGATTACGAAGCCAATAATGGTTTAGAGGAACGAGTTTATTCTGAAAATACTATTTTATTGTCTAGTGATTTAGAAACAATAGTCTTAGACAAAGAAAATGAACTCGTAGAGATGAGTGAGGATGAACTTGACTTAGAAGAATCAATTGCCTATTTTCAGGAATCTGATGACCTAGAAATTAGGGAGATTGTGACTAGTCTAACTAGAGACACTGTAAACTCTAAGTTTGGGGGTGATTATCATTCTCCATGTGCTTTAACTCTTAGAAAGGTCCCTCACTTGGGACTTGACATATGTGCCTCAACCATTTTAACAGATTATCTTCATACACGTTTCCCTGAATCTAGTGATGTCCATAAAGAAGTTCAGTTGTTAGAAACCCATCCTCTGGTTGATGTGGTTTACCCAGGCTATGATACCCCGGTCGACTTTGTTTTCCCACCAAATATTTTTCTTCCAAATGTGGGAACATATAGATTTCAAATGTGTCACCTATTAGGTTCTGAGACTAAGCCTAAGTACTTTAGGTTAATAAAATCGACACATTTTCTTAAGAATGACCACTACTCTTACTGTGGTCAATTATGTAAGTCAAACCTGATTGACTTAGAGGATCCTCAATTATTTAGGTTATTATTATGTGCTTCTAAGTTCTTATTTGAGTTTCTACAGACTCTAGAACCTAATAATTTGGATCTCACTTATGAGGAAATGCATCCAATGAAAATATTTTATTTAGACCCTTTCATAGATCCTGAACCTGAACCACAATTAGATATAGATAATCTAATCAGGAAACTAGATAAGGGAATGCTATTCTTGTTCACTTTCTTGGTTTATTGCAATTTCCTTTGGTCAGCTCTATTTTTTGAAAACCCACAGTTATTCCGACTGTTACTTTATGATTCGAGTGACTAATCCTTTCTTAGTCTAGCTGAATACTTTAAACATAGCACTTCTTGGGAGGTAACCCATGGTTCATGCAACAAGGTAATATCTTTCCTTAACTGTTTTTCTTCAAATGGTAACAGTTTATCCTTGTTCATGCTTTTAATTTTATCTTTAGAACATTGAGGACAATGTTAGGTTTAAGTTTGGGGGTATGGGAGAAACTTTTTAGTTGCATTATAAACTCCAGAGCCTAGAAATTTATGCCTATTAAGGATAGCACTAACCAATCTAAGTGGATGGGAAGCATCTTGATTGTAGGAGTTGAGGAACCAATCTGAGTAGATGGAAACATCTAAAGAGTCTATTCATAAAAGCACAGAGCTCAGGTGTTAGAAATAACATGATAGTTTCACTGTATCTCGGAATCATCTTATTACTTCTGTTTTTGTTTTTGCAAATTTTTATGTTGATGTCTGCTGGGTTGAAATAGAGTGATTGAGTTACTAAAAAATAAAAAAGACCAGACCAATTAGACTAATCGGAATAAATATTAACACTTGGATAGCAATATGTGTGTGTTCTCCCTGTTTCCGTCGCCTAAACAAGCATGGAACGCAGGATCCACGGGAATTACCATGTAATCTGCTAACAAGAAACATGCGCTTGGATCCAAAAGATCTAATCATGTCGTTAAATAAAATAAAATAAAATAAAAATAATAATAATAAATAAAATAAATAAAGGTTTATTATAAAGTCGACCACTGGTTCCCTTGTATATGCCAGCTGAGTTGATGTAGATTTAGGATTATCGACCACTGGTTCCCTTGTATATGCCAGTTGTGTTGATATTAGTCCAGACCAGTATCTCAATCCACTAGGTCATAGGTTCATCTTGGCATTGAAGTCAATTCGCAACCATCTATTTTTATATCCATCTTCTTAGTCTATTCATGTGATTTGTTTGATTCCGGATATTGATGTCCATAGTGCGACTATCTGAGTAGAGCTTTGTCACTTATATATGAATTTTAGTATGCTTGAGTGCAAACTCGTGTACATCAATTGGAATTTCGTATCAGGGTACTTCCTCCCGTAATCAATAAGTATACCAACCAAGGAGGTTCTTTAGTGCCATTCCAAGGTTCTGCGTAGATAGCTAGGGTCTGGAGTAAAGGTTTTGTGGATATATCTCTAGTAACCCTCCCGAAACTATAACTCGGCCACTAGGGCCACCTAGGGGTTTAAAGGCTTGTTGCACATGCTAAGTGCAATCGACGATGCCTGCGACAGTGAGTTAGGATTTTATTTTGTAGATTAATTTGCTCGGGACTAGCAAATAATAAGTTTGGGGGTATTTGATAGACGCATTTATGTGTCTATTTTCATTTCTATTGTGTATATTGTTAGTACCCGTTTTTGTACTTATTTTGGTATTTTATCTCTTTGTAGGTGTTTTTGGAGAAATAAGCTTTTGCGGCGAAATTGGCTCGAAAAGTTGTTAAAGGCACCTGGGAGGACATTTGCTATTCGGACTCTCACATTAGATAAGGGGTAACCCATTTCAAAGAAGCTACTAAACACAGACCGGGACTGGATAGGGGGGGGGGGGGGTCATCTTCTAAAATTCAAAAAGAAATTTGGCGGGAAAACATAAAGCATGTTTCTGGCAGTTTTGGTGATCGTGATTTGGAGGAGTTTGAAGACGATTAAACCTCTGATTTTCATAGGATAGACTCCTTATGGGTCTAGGAATCTAATATGGGTGTTGAACTGGATTAAACTGGGCTTAATCGACGGATTTTTATCTCAACAACAAAATATGGAAAGTCACGTGTGTGACCTGTTTTAGGAAATTTTAGAGAGATTAAAGTGCTATAAACCTTCCCAAAGATTGGTATCTATCTAAGGAAGAGTTTAGAATCAAAAGGAAATCTCAGAAACGCGTATAAATTGTAAAACAAGAAATTGCCGCAACTTTGACGTGAAGAGAAAGGAAGAGATTTTGGAAGATTTTGGAGAGATTTAATCGCTCTTTTTGATATAAATAGATTGGTTGGGTCATATAGAAGGGGTGTCGAAAGTTATGGGAAGTTTAGAACACCACAGAGCCGGGAAATCAAAGGTGCAGGAAACCGGGTTCTGCTGATGTTGCTGCTGAAGAACACGAAGAACATTGACCCACACGGAACAGTCGCAGATGAGTGTCGTTCTTCAACAGCAGAACCGATTTATCGTTTATTAACAGCACTTCATTGTAACGGTGATTACTGTAACGCCAGAAAAGCGTTGCAGATTCGCTGTATTATTATTTCTCTTCAATAAAAACACTTTTTGAGCCATGAATCAATCTTTTGAGCATGTTTTTACCATGAGGAGCTAAACCCCAACACTGGGATGATGGAGGAAGACGAATATCATACTTGGGGTAATTTTATTAATTCTTTTTAAGACTTTTGCATTAATTTTAATTGAAATTATTATTTGAATTAATTGGTTGTCATTTAATTTGATGATATATGCTTAGCTTAGGTGATTTTATACATCATGCTTAGGATTTACAATCAATGTTTTGAGAATCTACCTTGGCAAAAATAGAGTCCATGTTTTTCTTGAGCTAAAATTGTCAAAGAATTAATAATTGAACCTTATGTTTTGAATTCGGTGGAATCCTGAGTCCCAGTAACTCTCGCACCCTTTGTAATATTTTTGTATATATTTTTATTAAATTTAAAAACTCGAATCTTCACAAGTCTTAGAGTTCGAATCCTATTTACCATTACTACAACATCTTTAAAACCACATCAAATAGTGAGGTCCGGATTAGTAAGTCGACCACGATTTATGCTCTCCTCATATCGCTTTTTGCTCTCCCTAACAAAAATCTTTTGAAATAAACGAAAAGAAGAAAATAGGATAAATTTGTAAGAAGCCTATTATAGGGGTCCCCATATCCTAAATATAGATATGGGGGACCTAAGCTATGACAAAAATACCAAAGCATCCTTCATCCATTAGTAATTAAAATCTAAATACCTAAACATAAATCATATCAAAATAAAACATTTTTATTTTCTCTCCTCCCTCGACTCCATCACCTCTTCTTCTCCCCCATCACCTCCATCGGCTATTTTACTTTTTTTCGATTTTTTTCCGATCAACCATCGATTCTCAATATTATTCATCGCCGATTAAATCTTTACAAAAGAAGATGACCTAAATGAAGGAGACAAATAGAAACCCACTTTTTTTCTTTTGATTTAGTAAAACTAGGGTTTCCAAATTCCAGTTTCAGAACTACATATGGTTTGAAACGCATTGATTTCTAAACCGTAGTTCTATACTACGGTTTGAAAAAGATGAACTCCAAACCGTAGGTTAGTCTGTTTTGGTATACGATTTATATATATTTCGCACCGTAGCTTTAATTTTGATGAAAGTGATTTCCCCACCGTAGTTAGCCATACAAGAATTCTTTCCCAATCGTAGGGATACCTGAGTATTCATACGGTTGGTGTTTCAAATTGTAAATAAGTGTATTTTTCTGGGAATATTTTCCACACCATAGGTGGTGGTTGTTGGAACTTTTTCAAACCGTGAGTTGGCCTGATTTTCTCTACCGTTTGTGTTCCAAACTGTATGTTCGCCTGAGATTACTTACGGTTTGGTTTTAGAACCGTAGGTAGGCCTAAAACTTTGATGCACCTACGACAATATTTTCTCACCGTAGTTGGTCCACGATTCGAAGTTCATAACTTTGAAACCGTATTTATGGATTCAAAGGCATTTACGGTCTGGAATGTTTAAGAGTGACTTCCGGTTGGTTCGATTGAAGTTTCCTCACCATAGATCAGCATACGATTTGTATTTGGGGGTTTTCAAAACCTCAATTTTTGGGTTAGAATCACTCTTTTGGATTGAAAGTTATGCATCAACTTATTAGTTTAACCTGATCACTAACATAATTTAATTTAGTTAATCTAATAATTAAAATTAATTAATCAAAGACATTTTAGCCATTAACAAAAATATTATATTAGGACGAGGGGTTTTGTTGATTGTTACTTTTTTTGATAACCGATTTTCCTCATTTTGTTAGCCTCAATACCCGAACCAAAGGTTTGGAGCCCCTAGGCTTCGGTTTCATTTGCAATGTTCGACAAGAACCGCCCATATTTATAAAAGAGTTCTAAAATTGGGGTATATCAATTATTCCTGTCCGAATGTTTCAGCCTTCCTTCCAGGCATCTGGATTGCTATGTGCTGGCCTAAACCTTCAACAGTCCGTATCTCTACGCCGTTCAGTTACAAAATAACACTCCGTCAATCCCTCTGGCCTAAGTTCCTTCCCTCTGGCCTGGCCTAAGCGCCGTTCAGTTACAAAATAACACTCCGTCAATCCCTCTCCTAAACGCTTACAAAATAACACTCCATCAACAGTCTCTAATCCCTCTGGCCTAAGTTCCTTCCCTCTGGCCTGGCCTTAACGCCGTTCAGTTACAAAATAACAACACTCCGTCAATCCCTCTGGCCTAAACCATCAACAGTCTCAATATCTGGACAGCTGTGTAGCACCATCGAGTGATGTGTACCACTTGAAGCAAGGGCTTGCTTCAATACAGTGCACACGTTGAACTCTAATTTTGACCAACATATATGGAGATTCATGATTGTGATACTAGTTAGTTGACAGCTAGTATGGATCAGTAAAACCAGAGAACTAACAGAGTTTGATTTACAGGAAACTCCGAAGCAAAAAAGTCTGAAACACAAAGATGGTAGATACATTATATCTCCTTACCTTCCCATTCAACTACAGCTTTTGCAATTACAACAGAAAATAACTTTCAAAAAAGACCAACGGAACATCCTGGATTCACAACCAAAATCCACAAAATCGAATCCCCGCCACCTTAGTCGTACCAAATCTGGAAAACCGTTCACGTGCGAATTCCTTGACAATGACATAATCCTACTCCTCCGTATCCATCAGGGGAGCCTTCTCTTCATACTTCACTCCAACTACAAACCTGATGCTAACCTGCACAATATCACCAGGAAAATACGCAACCATCAATTTCATGAAAATCAACGTCGTCAAACTTAACTGCATACACATTAACGCCTACAACTGTGAAGGCTAAAATCCCTAAAACTGAGTGGTACCTGTTTCGGATCATAAGCAGCATATTCATTAAACTCTAACGGACTGTCTTTGTGATCAGAAGGAATCAATCGACCGCAAGGCACTTTGATATCATCTTTCCACATAAAATGTTCTGCCTCGTCCGTTTTTATCCTTCCCAATCCCTTCACACCTGCCTTCTTCTCTTCCAAAGGCTTCGTATCCTGTACAGAGTAAAATCCGTTATGATATCTATTCAAGAAATGCCCAGCTCTCCTAAAATCCCAAAAGACTTCAACTTCATACCTCAGGTGGACTGGCGACTTCTGTAATCTGATCACCTAGTGAAGCAACAGCTAAAATCAAGAACCCTTCTGGCCTATCAACAGCTGTGAACCCATACCTAGCAGCCTCAGCCGAAGCATCAGAGCATACGATTGCTCTACCAAACTGCATATTTGGAAGTCTCACCATCAGAAAAGAACATGGTTCAGATCAGAGAGTTGAGGAGTTACTATATCATACTACCATATAGCCAGGCACAGGCAGAGAACATATCGCAGGCAAAAACCCTTTGTGCAGATGCCTCAGCAGATTGGAGCTCCTAGAGCCTGAAAGATACAGAACGCACATACACAATACAGCTATCTGGGAAATGGAATATGGGACATACCGGAAAGGGATGGAAATAACTCACCACACCACAAAAGAACCTTGTTAGGCAATTTCTTGATATCGTCGAAAGAAGGACCGGCACTAGGTTCAACAGCAAATACATTCTCAAGCGATACACCATAGTCCTGTAAATAGATGAACAAAATCGAACGTTAAAACATTTGGGAGCACTGCCAGAGACTGCCATAAGACTTGCACAGGGCGTAGCACACATAAGACTTGCACAAGGCGAAGCACACTTACAACATCTTCGATCTTCACTGGCTTATATGTCTTCTCAAGGTAACTCTGAATCATCTTGTAGTCTTCGCTGTTTTTATCCACTGGCGTGATCGAGCAAGCCATTTTCTCAAACCTGTCGGACAATGGGTCATCAATAGTAGACCCTGTCATGTCCCCTACAACACGCGAAGCCACATTTATATCACGAACTGTCTCCAATGCCGCCGCTACCTGCCCATACATAAATTGAGAAAGAGTGATAATGTTTGTCTCGGTACATCCTTACGAATAAGAACTAAGAGAAAGCGCTACCCTGGACTAACTTACATAGTCTGCTATCTCATTGTAGTCTCTAAATATGAAAGGCCTGGTGGAATGCATAAGAGTGAACCATCTCTGGCTGAAATCTGACCAAATTGCTTCGTTATTCTGTCCAGTCTCCTCAGTCATTTTGAACTTGTCTATGAACTCGTTAAGAACTTCCTCACCTGAAAAGGTTATCCAAGCATCTGTTAGAACTTGGGTGAGTAACAATTCAATACTCGTTCATGTATCGTGACACAGATTTTGCTTACATCTTTTCAAATGCAGGTCTGTTAGCATCCCCATAGGTAAATCAGGTGAGTCCAGACCCATCTCCATCAGAGCATACCTAAACACAGACCCAAGTCAGCTAACCTAAACAGGAAAATTCGTTAAGAAAGACTGTATTTGGGTATCACTAACCTATAGATCTCCTGACTACATAGAACCTTCAGAAAATTTGCCACAAGGGGGTCCAGCTTGGAATGTGCAGCAGCTATTCCAAGCTGTCGGAGACCCAGACCACCGTGCCGAACATCGACGCCATCATCCTGGAAACACCATACATAAATGATTGACTAGTAAGTGTTGATCCCAAAGTCTAGTGAGTGAACGCTGCAATTCTGCTTAAAAGATCAGTTGTAAGGGACCAAGGAACTGCACCATGTCTACAGGATAGAACTTCGTATGCTTCTTCTGGATTTTTTTCTCCCTCTCCCATGGCTCAAATTCGTTTCCTGTAACTTCCTTGAACAGCTGCGCAAACTCCTTCACTGCATCATCAACATTCTCCTTCTCCTCGAGCCTCTCTTCAGCCTTCTCATCGTCTCCCACTTGCCCCTTCTTGAAGTAAAGATGTAACCGGTTCTCAGGCACCACAATGAGTTGCATAATACAATAGCTGCATTTACCAAAACAAGGGTAGATTAAATGTTTAAGCCCTTTCATCAACCAAAGGGTACCACATATTCAACAATGCAACAGTCTTCATCACACAGAAAAAACAAACAGGAGAAAGAAAGTATGCAATACTCGTTTAGTTCTCTTCCTTTATCACATCGAGAGAAAGCGCAGTTGTAAAGGATTCCATCCTTCTCGAGGATTTCCCCACCCTCCTCCTGTAATCTGGTGTCCTTATAGACTCCTCGCTTCCCATAAAGCTTTAGCTGCAAGTACATACACAGTAGAAGGAAATCAGAAGAAGAGGCTTTAGCCCCGGCTAAATACCAAGAGCCGACAGTAACTCCAAAAAAATTCAGCATGTAAATAGTACCTCAGCATTCAAGGTCTCTAGTGCTTCTTCACTAGGATCCATTTTATCCAATGGAATACCCTTAACATACGTAGTAAGATCGCTAACAACGTCGTAAGCCTCAACAGGTTGGGCGGATTGTTTGTCAATGCTCTCAATTAACCAGGCTTCACTCACCACAGGTATTCCTCTTTCCCTACATCAGATCTCACAAACTAAAATTACCAACAAGCTTTCTAGCAAAAGTCGAGTAAAGAAAAAAAATTGCTTAATAATGAACATTACATTGCTTCAGTGACCTTCCCCGATCCACCACGTTCTCGTTCAGAGGGGGATACGACAATACAGGTTACACCTACGCAGCCAAAAAATGCTGACTTATAAGAACCAAATATAGTAGGGGAAGTAAATAAATATAGACACTCCTGATGTTTTGTTAAAAGAAAAGTTACCCTGTGGGATTGTGTTTGAAACTTTTCCACCATTCTTTTGGATTTCTTTTTTCCAGTATTGCTGAGTAATCACACAAAAAAGCTTAATGCCTATAAAAATTGCTGAAGAACAACAAAAATGATACATACATATATACACTTGTTCAACTCACATGTGTCCGGGAAAGACGTCCAGATAGTGATATCAGCATCCCACTAAATACCTTCTCAGCTGCATTTAGTTTTCTGGTACGGCGATCTTTCGGGTCTTGACGTTTCTTTATAAGCTGCGTGCATTAACAAACATGAGACATGAAAACCATATCACAAAAATTCTAATTCTGTACATATATGAAAATCGGTATAGTGGCAAGGTAAGAGATTTTACTTCGCCAACACCTTGTACAGAAGAGATCTCATCAGGTATGTTAAGTTTATCCTCTCTCCTAGGAGGATCCTTAGTTTTGTAAGTACAACTTGACCACTCACTGTATATTCCAGAGCATGAGTAGTTGCTCCCGGTGTACTCCAAGGGACCCCTGCAAACAGGGCATTTGTCCAAGGGACCATAGAACAACATATCTTGACATCTGGGTATTACTGCATCATCAGTGCCAGAATCATCTTGTTCATTAGCTTTAAGAATTTGCCTCATCTGTTCAATGGAGAGAGATTTTCTAATGGTGTTACAGAACTCTTCAAAGTCTTTAATTATTATATCCTCCTCTTCTGTTGATTTCCCATCAACATCATGTTCATCTCCCTTTCCTGACTTGGGTTTCTTTGATTTTTGTTCCGTCTCTTGATCACCAGTTTGCTTGGTTTCTGCATGTTGTTTTTGCTTTCTTGTAGTTACATGTTGATCATCTCCTCCACTATGAGCCCTAGTTGCTCTTGTCTCAGTAACCTTCAACAAACCCAAAAAAATAATTGTACAAGGTAAAATAAATAAATGTATTGTTGAGAAAACAGTTTGTGTTTTGACCCTTTGACCATTGACCTTGACTAATATTTAGTTGTTATTTCTTTTGTTATCTTTCTTTTGAGCCTGAAAAGTTCAAATTATGTGATTCAAATTTCAAAGAAGAATACAAAAGCAAATTTTTAAAGGTTTTGAGAAAAAAACGTACCAAAGCTTCATTCTAGTTTATATGAACAATCAAATCATAGAACTAATTTAAGTAATGATGATGTAAGAAGCCGTTAAATTAGTTTTCAAGTAGAACTTAAAAGTTGTGCAAAGATGAGATACCTTCATTTTCAAATTCCTGTAAAGATTATCACTTCAGCTAGTTTATGTTTCCTCTTCAGCTAAAGAGTGATGAATTCTATGAGAGTTTCCTTCTTCTGCTTCAGCTAAGTTGATGAGTTTGATGAGAACTACCAGAGTTTTACTTCAACAGTGTAGGAATATTGAAGACACGTATAATTTTTGCATGTAAATGTGGCCGTCGGAAAATAGCACAAGTGTCTCCGCTTGTTGCTTCTGTGACACGTGGTCATGTTAGTTCATCGTTTTAGGACAAGTGTATACGAAGAAGTTTTGTGCTTTACTTTATCCCTGCCGTGTCTTCGACATGCACAGAATTTTATATTTTCTTGGCTGTTGAAAAGTTGTAAACTGGTTTATATTACTTGGCATTTGTCTAGGTAGCTCTACTCCATTTGTCGACACTTCCGTCTAACCTGTTTCGGTCTCTTAAGATTTTGGAAGAAACAAATGTATGCCCGTGGTTTGGGGTTTTACTTTTTTCTCAAATATAAATGAAGTGGGTTTGTATTATATGCCTTTGTTTTTTTTTTTTTTAGGAAGAATAGATTATAAGAGGAATGTACAAATATACAAGAGACGCTACTCGAAGTAGGTCAGGAAACAAAAGAAAAAACTAAGAATTACAAGAAAATGTTGTCCCAGTTGTGCACATAACTTGCAAATTTCAAATGCACTCTGTTGCCGGCATCGGCTCCCCAGGAGAGAATTAAACAACAAGACACAGTTTCTGATTTATTTACGGAAAATTAAACAACAAGAATGTAGGATACCCGAGGGATCCTCCCGAAGATTTACGAGGTGAGACAAAAGGTGATGCTAAAACCACATCTAGATCCTCTCACGATGTGTTTTTCTGGTCAAGCTAGAGTCACTCTTTAAACCATTAGACTTGATCCCAGCATGTCAATATAGCGAAGGCGTAGCCAGGATTTCCAGAGAGGTGATCATTAGAAAAAGAAGAAAGTTCAAGCTTAGCACTCCCGGGTGAAACAACTAATCTTAGCTAATTTTGATGAGAGTAATGATACTTACATCAATCTTGACAAGCTGTTTGAAGATCCCCCTCATTCATAACTTTTGAGGATTTGATGGATTTTTCTCCTTAGGAAAAACACACACATTACTGATCTTCCAGAAACATCTCTGATGTGTTTGACAACTGAAGCTGGGAGTGTTCCTGATTCTCGTCCAAACCGTTCCTGTCCTTACTGTACTATTGAGGGTCATGAACTTCAACAATGCTTTGAAGTACAAGCAGAAAGTGAGGTATGTTAATAAACTGCAAAGGTGGGCGCGTCATTTGAAAAATGTGCTTAAACTCTTCCAAAACCCGAACCCATCTAAGATATGTAACTCTGTTTCTCCTTCTTTTCCAAAGAGTGGTATTGCCTCTAAGGAAAAGGTAAATCCAAAAGGTAAGAAGGGATCAAGGTCTCGGAAAAAATGAAAATCGACAAACCGGTGCAGGAACCAATTAAGTGATGAGCTTATTGATGCTTCCCCCAACACAAACTAATTGTGTTGAAAAAGGGGTTGTCTTGTGTCATATGCCCTGAAAATAGACAAGAACTATGCACCTCCAAAGGGCTTTGGGACAAACTCTCTTGTTTGTGTCTTGAATCTTATTACTTGAATTTTCATCTATTTATAGTGTTCATTCATGTTGAGCCTCGCTCCGTTGAATATGTGTCCAGTTGTTCTGGTTTTTGACTTGGTTATTTTACTATATGGTCAAAATTTATTCTCACTTCCGCAAGGAAAATGTTTTGAATATCCAAAAAGTCTAAATTCTTGAAACTATTAGTTATGCTCTCTTCATACTATTTTTCAAGTCAGAAGTATAAAGACTTGCCCATGTACAAACTTCAAGAAAGTGTAAGATTGTATTTCACCTTTTAGTTTGTTTTTGGTTCGTGAACCGACTTCTTTAAGTCGGATGGTTCCTGAACTTAGGGTTGTAATATTCCTTTATAAATCACTCACTAGTTTTTGGAATGATTTTTATTAAAGGGAGAGCAAAAACGGATCCGAGGAGAACAAAACTCATAGTCAACTCACTGAGTAGTACCTGGTCAATATATTCCTCCCACTCAGACAAGACTATCCATGTAAAGTACACCTGATGTTACATATTTATCCCTAAATGTTCTTCTTCTTCCTACTGTAATCATCCTCCCTGCGGCGTCACCACTAACCTATTTACTGAACGGACAATAACACAGTTGCATTTTGATCCTATCTTGAATACTCACCATTACTGACAACATAAATCACTCACAGATGATAACTTTATTCTATTAACTTTAGAAACCCATTTAGACAGAAAAAAAATTAATCATTAATTTACTAATCATCCATGTCATACAATCCCATTGGATCCAGAATCCAGGTTGTCTTACTTTTCTAATTAAACCCTTTCATCGGTTGATCTAAAATCAAAGAAACCCTATCTTAATCAGAGGTTGATTTGATGTCCTAATTTTTGTTTTCTCAATTTAAAATGAAATTTATTAGAATCAAAAGATAATCACCTAACGCACTGATACAAGTACATTTCCTTTGATAATCTCAGTGAGGAGATTCGACCAAAGCTCGTCTTTTATTTGATGGATAATACATCTACCAACAGTTTCGTGTTCAATTTCATAAGACAATGAACTGGTTAGGGCAAAGGGTAGATAAAATATACTAGATCAATGGAATAAGTATTTTTTAAAATTTAATAATGATTAAACCAAACAGAATTATTAACCTAAACCCATCCGCGGTGGAGCTCACGGTGGCGGAAAAGTTTTCACGGAAATCAGTAAGAGTCATGCGGTTTGTGTGTATTGAGCAGGGATAATTTGGTCCGAATCTCAAGAATATATTGAATAGGTCGTAGTCGGTGAGTCGACTACGATTTTTGCTCTCCTCGGATCGATTTTTACTCTCCCTTTAACAAAAATCTTTTGGAATTCCTTCAAAAACTTAAGGTGTCTTAAAAGTCTTATATTTGTGTTCCACACGAATTTTTGTATACTCAAATTTTTGAGTTATGGTATGTTCAAGTATGATCTCTTCTGGTGTACCTCCTGTACCTATGGTTGTTGAATCCACAACAAAAAAGTGTTGATAATTCCTATTCTAAGGAGAAAGATTCATTAATTAAGAGAAAAAGGAAGAATGTGAAGAAACCTAGAGCAAACTGCTCAAATCAGCAAAGGTTTGCAAATATTCTTTCATATCACGTGGTGGCCCTCAACAGTTTTGAGTGGTGTCTCAGTTCAAATAATAGGCGTTGATGGTAATTAGACTAATATAGTTTAATTAATTATTAATTAGCCATTTAATTAGTTAAGTAGCCATTTAATTAAGTATTAATGATAGTTACGAGTGAACGTCTAGGATTAGATCTGAGAGGGGTTTTTCATTAGGGTTTGTATAGCAACTATTTAATACTTCCGTGTATCTCTTTTGGGTTAAAATATGTAAAGATAAGAAACATGTTGTTCTCTTGTTAAAGGGAATATTTTTTTACTTGTGTGTTTTAGGATTCATACCTAATTGTTTTCGTAACAATTGGTATCAGAGCTGGTTAGATCCACCATGACAGGACCTAACTTCAAATATGTTGAGAAAAGTTTTGATAATCATTCTAAGGAGATGAAAGCACTTTTTACAAGGATGTCAGATGAAGTATCGTCACTTTCAGCTATTGCTTCAAGGGAAGCATAGGAACATACATCAGTTATTAATAGGACAGAAGAGTTGATGAGCAATATTAAAGACGTATATCAATAAAGCTCCACCATACAAACTGCACTACTTCAATTATTGAACAGAGATTTAAAAAAAAATAAAGAGAGAGAGAGATAGAGTCAGGAGCACATGGCTTCACTAAAACACATGATGGATGGTCAGGTCTTCGCAATATGAATCAATCTCACTCAGATTCACATAGACCACCAAAGTTGCACTTTTCCAGGTTTGATGGCGATAACCCAAGAGGGTGGATCAAAATGTGTGAGAGGTTTTTCTCCATAAAGAATATTGAAGAATCAGATAAGGTTGATACAACCTCTCTTTATCTAGAGGGTAAAACAGACCATTGGTTATGGGACTGCCAGATAGGTAAAGATTATATATCTTGGTCTCATTTTTCCTTAGTTGTTTGCACTCGTTTTGAAGATTTAGAAAATCATAATTACATAGGAATGTTTAATAAATTGATTCAAATAGCTATTGTGTAAGAATATTTTAAGAGGTTTGAAGCCTTATAGGCCATCATGCTTAGTAAAATCCACATCTCACTGAAGCTTACTTTGTGTTGAGTTTTTTAAGTGGATTGAAGGAGGATATTAAAAACACTATTTAAATGCCCAAACCTACAACTTTATTAGAAGCTTTCCACTTAGCCAAGTTGCAAGAACTCTCTGTTGATGGTCAACAAAAGAAGAATAAATCTAGCTTTAGACCTCAACCCACCACCACTTATTTTACATCATCTTCAAAAATTAATCCGGTGGTACCAAGAAAATCTTCATTCACTAAACCACCTCTTCCATCAAAAAACTCCACTTCAAAACCTAACTACCCACCAGTTAAGGTTGACATATGAACAGGTACAAGAGAGGAGGAGGAAGGGATTTGTTTCACTTGTGATGGAAGTTTGTCCAACAAAGTTCAAGACCGTGATCTCATACTTGTTGTTTTTATACGTGAAATCCATTAGAAGCACTTGATTAAAGAACCGTGTGAAAATGCAGGGGTACCAAAATACACCACCAACTTTTTCTTAGGCAACCTATATGGACTAAACCTAAAAAGGTTTAAAAGAGAGGACGACTCTAGTTTACAACTACGAGACACAAGAAAAGTGTCGGGGATTCAAAGATCCCAGTTGCTTGAGGTTCTCCTTATATAGACTTTCAAAACAAAGGTTGCTTTAGATTTAAGCTAAGGTAACTTTGGAATCAAGCAATCAATATCCACCGTTAGATGAATCTTTTTTTTGAGATTAACACAACAAAATATGCACTCTGGTTAGGATGGACCATAACCAAACCGTGTAAATGACTTGTTCATGAAAGGTTAGACGAAACTAGCCAAACGAACTATAAGCTTAATCATTTTCATATATCATTTTAAGACTTTAATCTTGAGTCACAACCATAGGTAATGTGATCAAGTATGTCTAGATGTGTTTTTATAGAGAGTTGTTCAAATGCTGATTATCTTATAGAAATAATTCTGATGCATCAGAAAATATTCGACAGGGTAAGTATGTGTATGTACATCCAGTTCGTGAGTTATTTTGTCATGGTACGTGTACCGGTTCGGATACCCTTAAGACAAAAATGAGTTCAGGAGTTCACGGAACTTTTTCGGTATGCATACTAGGTATGTGTACCAACACGAGTTCACGATTCACAAAAAATTTTGGGTTTGTATACCGGGTATGTGTACCCAAAAGTCGTTGCCGAACTATAGCTATGCCGGTACATGTACTTCGACTCCGGACCTATAATAGTTTCACCAGTATGTAAGATGGTACGTGTACTCCTGTATCCTGATTTACAGTAGTTCTATATCTTTCTAATAATCAATTTGAAAAATTCCCGAATAACGTCAATGACACATATCACTGTTCCAGGCTATTTTCAAATGATAATCTTGAATCATAATTTAGGTCATAAACAATAAATTGTTCTTAACCAAATTCATCAAGTATGAACAAATGTTCTTAAGCTTAGTCAACATATTTCGAGAATAATTAATCAAGATAAACTTGACTCGAAATTTTTGTTGTGCATGTAAAGTCTTCTTTAGTCATGCGACATAGTCTCATAGATAGAAAGGTGAAAACTTGAATAATAGGTGGTTCAGTCTTCACTTACCTTCTGTTGATGAAGTTCTCCAAAAGCTTCGGATGATCTTCGCCTTCAAACGGTAGTACGCAGTGATGTCTGGTACTCAACTACACACTTATATCCTAATCCGAGACTTGACTAAATGTAAACTAGAAATCAAGATATAGTTTTGATCAACTAAATTTGACAACAAGCTTGAGATAGTAACACTTGTGAGTTCGACCGAGCAATGCTCTAACACCGTGCCAACTTTATAAACTCTGGATGAGCCAATTGAAGATGCTTTATTTGTTTATCCTCATCTTCATCATGGAAAACCGAGTAATTATTTTTCTCCCCCAAATACCTTAATTATTGCATTTGATTCCTTTCTTTCCATTGCTCACTTTTCAATTTCGCTTCAGCGTTGTAAATGGTTGGAAAAGTAGAAACATTTAGTGGGTTTTTAAGCTTTATGTGACCGAGTATATCAATAGGTTTTCATACGTTTTTGGGTAATGGAATCTACGATCTGCTCTTCTTCTTCGGTCAGCCATGCATCATAAAGATTGTTAACATAGTCTCTGGTATTAGGTGGTTATGACGAACACATACAACTTTCTCCAAGAACCACCTTTCTTGCGAGTGACTTTAATTGACGATTGAAAGGGCATTTGGTATTCTTAGTGAAAGTGGTATTCTTCCTCTTCGTCTTTCCTTTATACTTGGTACCCTTTTTCGCATGACTTTTATGCTCTCCACTAGACTTGCACACCATCTGAAAGTGGCGGTCATTCGTTTGACCATTACAAACTATCACACACATAATTAACTTGCCAAGTTGTCTAGTCAATTTCTTTGCTTCGTCTTTCGTTTCCCATGTCTACATGGTCCATGTACACAAAGTTAGGAAAAAAAACTTAGTGATATGGTCCAAAGGAATAAGCAACATATCTTTCCATTGGAAAAAAAAACTCTACTAAGTCATTCAAATAGTGATGATTAGTATCTTCAGTTAGAATTTCGTTTACATCAGGTTGAGCATCCATTGGGTGAGGTCGAAGTACGATCTACCAACCACAATATCACAACATTAGTCCAAATGAAGACACAAGAACTAAACTTACGGTCAGGTTTTAAGATCCACGAATCCAACCATAAGGAAACTTCTCAACCGTAACATTTACAAAATCCAACACACACGAATATTTACGGTTCGCACGTACACAAACGAACCTAACCGTAGAATCACTTACGGTTACTTCTCTTTTTGAAAACCCAACCATAATAGGTGCAATAAATACCCCCATCCACATAATGAATTACAGTTGGGTCTGGAATACCAAAAAACCAAGTGTAAGTATTTTACAATTGGGTTTTTCCCATTCTACACCAGTTACGGTTTGGAGCTCATCCAAACCTACCGTAAATAAGAGTTACGGTTGGGATCGAAGGGACAACCCAACCATAATCTGGTCTACAACGCTAAAAAATTGTATGTTTTTACGTATTTTAGCTAATTTTAAGCAAAATTAAGCTTAAGCTTATTTGAGCTAATTTAGAGGTATACTTGTTCATTTTCAGCCATTGGTTCTTCATTTTTTCGGTTTAATTGTTCAATTGGTTGAGATTGACCATCACTTTGGGTTCATACCTCTCTACCATCTAAGTAATCAGCCATCTCTGGACCTCCATCAAGAGGTATGTAAAATTTGTTTTCTCTATCATCAAGAGGACCTCACCCACCTCAAATTTGCTACCGGAATCACTCATTTTGGTTGAGTGAACCAGAATCTAGTTTTTGAAAAGAATTCTCCAATTATTATTTTTTATCTCTACTTTTTCCCAAGATTGCTAATAGGGGTACTGAATTTCTTGGGGATGTATCAATACATATAAGACAAAAAATACAATTACTTTTGGGTTGGTACACCCCCATTAACAGCCTTGCTTTTTCTTCCCACCAAAACTAACACTTAACTTGATTTAGTTTATCCATTAAGTACAGAAAAATCATTAACTAATTAGACTAGATTGTTAACACTTATTAAATGAGGACAGTTTAACCATTACAAAATTATTCGGATTATTTTTTAAATTATTAACCGGTGATCCATTTTTGTCCTATTAGAAGCCTCTCAGTTAGAATGTGAAGCCCCTTTATTAGGTTTAAGTTTCTTATATTTAAAGATTCAACATCTTACCACAGGGCACCCGATCCCGGTGGTTCACTTTTGCACGATTTATAAAGGGGATACTAGTATTACTTGGGGGTGATACCAATCCATATAGGACAAAAAAATATTAAGCGATCCTGACCATCGGATCCCTGAATTGGTATCAACCCCGATAATAGTGGTATCCCCTTATAAATAAGCCGGAGAAACGTTAAAATCTGGCAGGATGTGTATTGCTTATTGTTAATCTTCCAGCACCAGCTCTTCGTCTCTCTCTGCCGCTCTTTGTTCATCTCATTTTTTCTTTCTCACATTCTCACTCTCCACGCTACAGAACCAGTGACCGCATTCATGCAGTCACGGTAGAACCACGGTACTTTCACTACCTTTATTTTTTCTTAGCTCTGGTTTCTTATCTACCATTAAAATCTGTTAGGGTTTAGGAGTTTGGTTTTAACATTAACACTTAGAAGATCAGTATGGTTGATTTCTTTTTGTTATTGAATCTCTTGGGTTTTTTATTTATATCAGAGGTGATCTTTACTTTTCGTTGCTGAATAGTCTTATTGAGAATTTGCTTTCGAATAAATTGGATTTGAAGAAAATGCGTTCTGATATCACTTTAAACAACTCGAATATTCAGAAATTTCGATTACGAGTGTGAACTTTAGGCTTTTAGTGATGAATGCTTAACACATTTCAAACTACTCAAGCTAAAATTTGTTCGATTCTTGGAAGGAGCTCTTGCAATTTGACACATAAATGTAATTTGAATGCTGAAATAATCATCTTTTGTTGTTTATTTATATTGATTTTTTCATATTGGTTGTGTATGACCTTACAGGTGTTTGACATCCTGCAAAAAGCTTAGAGTCTATGATCTGTTTGCGATAATGCTTTCAGCCTTAAAAGCTAGTTTGCTTTCGAAAAATAGCGTTGTATCTACCAATTCGAGTTCAGTCCTGCATACATTCTTGCCTTCATGTTCCGGTAGTAATTACGGGTGTCGATTCGCTTCTATTTCAAGCCTTAAAGTCCCCTGGCGTAAAGATAGACAACTTGATGAGGCAATCGAACAAGATAAAGCATGGCGTCTCTGCAACAAAGTAGTTAAAGAAGTTTTGAATGAACCTGGACATGTAATTCCTCTCCGTTACCTTGAGAAAAGAAGAGAAAGATTACGCGTCGCAGTTAAAATCGAGACATTCCTTGATCGAAATCCTGGACTTTTTGATGTCTACCTCGACAAAATTAAGCCTAAAACTCAACCAGTTCCATTCCTTCGTGTCAGTGGTCGTCTTCAGAGTTTTCTTGATGAAGAGAAGCGGATCAGAGATGACAATGAGCAATTGGTGGTGGCGAAGCTTTGCAAATTGCTCATGATGTCTAAAAACAAAGTTGCTAGCGCTGAGAAATTAGGAGATGTCAAACGAGAATTTGGGTTTCCGAATGATTTTATGTGCAATTTAATTCCCAAGTACCCAAATCTTTTCCGTTTAGTTGGCAGCCCTGATGAAGGTAAATCATATTTAGAATTGGTTTCTTGGAATCCCGAATTTGCTAAATCTGTTATAGAACAAAGAGCAGAAGAAGAATCTAAGTTAACAGGTATCCGTATTAGGCCTTCATTCAATGTGAAGCTTCCCAAGGGGGTTCTGCTAAAGAAAGAAATGAGGGAATGGGTCAGGGATTGGATGGAGCTTCCGTACATTTCTCCTTACGAAGATGCTTCTCAGCTGGACCAAGCTTCACCCGAAATGGAGAAAAGAACAGTGGGAGTTTTCCATGAATTGCTTTCTCTATCACTTCTAAAGAGAATGCCAGTGCCAATTTTAGGGAAATTTAAGGAGGAATACAGGTTTTCAAATGCATTTCCTAATGTTTTCACTAGACATTCTGGCATTTTCTACACGTCTTTAAAAGGTGGAATAAAAACTGCCGTACTTCGGGAAGCTTACGAAAATGACCAATTGATCGATCGAGATCCTTTACTAGCGATAAAAGACAAGTTCCTCGAGTTGTTAAATGAAGGGCATAGAGAAAGAGAGAGACAAGTGAGATTGAAGAGAGAAGCAACTCAAAATGACAAGAAACAAGTAGCCGTTGAAGATGTTCATTTGGACTCTGAACAAGGTTCAGAATCTTGTGATGAAACAATATGAATCTCAAGCTGATGATTTTCTTAGTTCCTAAATGGTTTCCTTAATAATTGAAATAGAATTGATTTATATTGTTTGTATTCAAATGGTGGATGAGCTACCGAGCAACAAACAAACCCACCTGCTCCATTACTAAATTATAAGGTAAAACTGTTGGAACTGCAATTTACTGTCTCATTAATTATATTAATTTAATTTAAACACTTCAAAATGGGGTTTGTTTTGACCATATTGGACTTTATAGAGTTCCTTTTCTTTCTATTTTTTCTTTACGGAAAGTGAGAAATTTCATTTTGTTAAGTATTGTGATAAACTTCTATTCTTTGCAAGGTTTATATACCTTATTGGCCCCCATGTGGTTACAGATTGTTGACTATTTAGTGGACCATATGGGCAGTTGAACCTGAATACTACTCTCTTGGCGCCATTCAGTATTTTGTACAATAATCTTGAAATTCTGGTTAGACCTTAGAAAGAAATAAATGCAGTTTTCATAATAGTGTTTGTCTTTAGGACTTGCTCCAAGTTCCCTTTATCTCTCTTAATCTCTCTTTTAAGTTTCTCAAACCTACCGAGAGTGTTAAAGTGGCCACTACACAGCATTAAGTCTCTTCCAGAAATCTTGTATAAGAGAGGTGAAGTGTGGGTTTCACAAATGGCGGGAGCAAACAGGAATATATCTGCTACCGCAGCAAGGTCTCATACCAGAAAATCAAAGCAGAACTCGTTCGAAGTTTCATCAGGTGAACTTTCATTTTCTTGTATTCATAACATAGTCAATGGTTGTTTATTTAATGATTCTGAACTTTTAATTTCTGAATTGATGTCTTTACTCGGTTTTTTTTGTTAGAATTAGTGCCAGTTAGCTGTTTTCGTGTGGATTTTGAGTTAATTGTAAAAAGGCTTTCTAATTTGTGAAAATTAAGATAATAGGAACTGAGCCAATTGGGAGTTTTAACTGCATGTTAGCTCATGTTTTAAGCGACTGTTATGTACTAAAATGGATGTTTTTGCTTGGAATTTGGTATCATTCAGGAATGTTTCGGACGATATCATTAGTTTTATTGATGGGATTTATGGCATGGACTTATCAAACCGTTCAACCTCCACCACCCAAGATTTGTGGTTCTCCAGATGGCCCATCTGTTACAGCATCTAGAGTAAAGCTTAGTGATGGAAGATATTTAGCTTACAAAGAACATGGGGTGTCAAAAGATCAAGCAAACTATAAGATTATCTACATTCATGGGTTTGATTCCTGCAGACTTGATTCCATGCCCTTATCTCAGGTACTACTCTCTTCTCTTACAGGTACTTCAGTTCCGTCTTTTATTGAGTTTTCCATTTCTCCTTCTCTTAGATTTTAGATTTTGGTTTATGGTTAATTTAATGGTGGCTTTTACAGAAACTGGCTAAAGAACTAGGCATCTATATGGTGTCTTTTGATAGAGCTGGGTATGGTGAGAGTGATCCGAATCCAAAACGAACTGAGAAAAGCACAGCTTTGGATATTGAACAGCTTGCTGATCAGTTGGGTCTCGGTTCCAAATTTTACGTAATTGGATTCTCTATGGGAGGTCAGGCAACTTGGGGTTGCCTCAAGTACATCCCACATCGGTATGATCTCTCTAACTTATAGTTTTAAGGTTGTTGAACATATGGGTGAATTGATATATTTTCTTTGTATTACTGTTTTCGACCTGTATTTGTATTATCTGCACAGTTTATTTTCTTGGTCTAGTTTGAAATCAACCTCAATTTAGAATATTGGATTTCTAACAGATTATCAGGAGCAGCGCTACTTGCCCCGGTTGTCAACTACTGGTGGCCAGGCTTTCCAGCCAATGTATCAAAAGAAGCCTACAATGAACAACTTGTACAGGACCAATGGGCACTTCGGGTAGCTCATTACGCTCCATTACTCACGTACTGGTGGAACACTCAGAAATGGTTTCCTCCTTCTAGTGCAGTTGCTCACAATCCTGCTATTTTTTCTCGCCAGGATAAAGAACTCATGCCCAAGTTGGCCGAGTGGGTAAAACATGCGGTACTTCGCTTGTTCCCTGAAACATCTAAACTTGTCTGGCATGCTATTTTGTTTTTGTTATAACTTTATAAGTGCCCACAATTGTTTAATTTCCTGGTATTTCATTAGGCACAAATAAGGCAGCAAGGTGATTTTGAGTCTCTCCATCGTGATTTGATGGTTGGTTTCGGAAGTTGGGAGTTTGATCCAATGAGTGATATTGAGAACCCTTTTCAGAACAACGAGGGTAGTGTTCATGTCTGGCAAGGAGATGAAGATTTGCTTGTGCCTGCTTCCCTTCAACGATACGTTGCAGGAAAGCTTCCATGGGTTCATTACCACGAGCTTACGGGTGCAGGGCATATGTTCCCTTTTGGTGATGGTATAAGTGATGCTATCTTAAAGGCACTCTTGCTTGGAGAGAAGTAAAGATAACAGCTAGTTGAAGTCGTACTTATTATTCTGGCTTAATGTAATACTCTTTCATCTTTGGACGAAATTTTGGTCGAGTTTTAAATAATTTTGCTGTCCTAGTTTTTGCCGAATATCTGTACCACAGATTTTGATTTATAAGTTTTGTTGTGGTGCTATAGCGAATCTAATTTGCTAATAAGGTAAGCAGGTAATGAGCTACAGCTTTTCATAATTCAAACAACCATTTTCAATGAATTTCAACTTAAACTTCCAACTGTCTACTTCTTGGACTTCCATATTCAAAGGGTTTATATGAGTTGAAAAGGGGAAGATCTTCTAGAAGTTGAGAGATAACAAGTAACCACCCACTAAAGAATTTCATCCCCCATCCCTCTTCAATTATAAGCCTAATAACTTGCCTTTCCAGCCAAAAAAACTGCTGCTTAATTGAACATTTCAAGTTAACAACTACAAAACTCCTTTTAATTAATTCCACGCACCCTTTCCTTGACTCACTCACTAATTCACTGATCCTCCAAAACTGACATCTTGTAATTGTTTTTTCTTCTTAACCTGGGCAAAGTTGGAGAGTGACATCTTGTAAATATCATCATCAGCGACATAATCAGTATTCAGTCTTCCAATATCTGTTGATTTGAAAATATGTTGGTCAATCTTTGGTTACTCAAGGTCCAGGGGCTATCTTTGAATTGCACTCATTGTACATTAGTAGTTTTGTACGACTAATATCCTCAAAGAATTGCCGCCCCAACGTGCATCCGCACAGTTCTCACGTTTATGATGCCAATGATGGGTCAAATAAAAATGACGGGTTGTCCGTTCTCCCCTACTACCTCCATTGCAGCCTCTCTACCCTCCGCACATTATTTGTGACTTGTGAGTAGGATTTTTACGAATTTCTATAGTACGGTGATGAAGTTTTTGGACGATGATATCAAGGATTTAAGTACGGAACTCGTTAGCGCCAAATTCTATGCCAATAATCTCAGTTCAAAACTCCAAAAGAAGAATTACCAATCAAAAAAATTCTCACATATTTTCTAATAATGGCGGCGGTCTCCAAGTCCAAGTTAGCGTGCTTTTAGGAACTACCGAAAATCTTCAACATTCCAGAGTCCAAAAACTGTCATCATATGCACTTTTTCTTCTTTCTTTTTGGTGGGAATTAAGTGTTTGACCCTCTTCTCACTCTCTCTTACTCTCCTGGCCTTGGGATTGGGAAGAGTCTCAAATTTTCGAGCCCATTTAAAATGAAGGGCCAAAAGAGAAATTGTTAGGGTCATCAAAATAAAGCCAATAGCTGACGTCATTTAAACAAAATGAAATATACTCGAAATAGCCTTCTCATTTTTCATTTCAGGGAAGCTGGTCTAGAGACAGAGATGAGAGATACAGACGGATTGAGAGAGAGAGAAAGATTGAGAGAATATGTCGATCGAGAGAGAGAATGAGAGAATGGTTGCAATTTGATTTTAGGATTTTCCTCAGTCTAATCTAAATCAATTAAGAGAGATTAGGTTCCAAATTCAGTTAAACAATCTTAACAATTGAATTGCCAAAGTTGCTTCTGGTAATTTTGATTCGTCTTGTACTCGTTTTTAAGGTAATTTTTTATAACAATCTTGTGAGGTTTTCCTTCTGATTTCTTCATTTGGTAAAAAAACTAACTAGAGATTTTGCTATGATGATGATAATAACGTAGAAAATATTTTTAAGGGTTTGTAAATGAGAGAGTCAAAAAGCTTATGAGATCTCTATATTTAACAAAGAAGTAAGAAATCACTTGAATTTATCAGCTTAAATTCTTATATTTGAAGTTAATTCTGGTGAATTTATATTCAATTTGTTATTTGGAGTATTTAGATATTGAGTTAAAGTGGTTACTAATGATTTTGTTTGTTGATTGGGAACATGTAGTATTGGAAAGTTACAATTACTTACTTGAAGCTGAGAAGAAGAAGATGAGACAAAAGCATGAAAGAAAAGAGAAGAAAGTTGAGGTTCGTAAGACAAAATAAGATTTTATTGAATTGATTTCTTTTTGTTTATATCTCTTGTTGGAAATTGATGTTTAGTACTGTAATTGACGATGAACTTTAGATCAGCATATTTCTCTCGGGGATAGTGTTACCTTTCAGAACTTTTTTTTTGTGGTTTTTTCTATGCAATAAATATGCACACTTATTTAGCTGTGTGGAAAATATTCACACTGTTTTTTCTGTGCAAGCAATATGCAAACTGTTTAGCTATGCGGCAAATATACACACTGTTTTTTATGTGCAGATAATATACACATTGTCTCTCTTGTCGGTGTCTACCTAGAGGAATAGTTACTGAACTTATTTAATGTGCGGGAAACTTTGAGAGCTTGATCGGTTTGTTTGTAGTTATAAGAAGATGCATTTTGAATAAGATGAGAAAGCAATCAGTTTATGGTGTAAATCAGAACTATCCACCAGCAGAAGAGAACAAGGTAAGAACGTTTGTTTTGATATTATGTTAATTTTCTCTTTTATTTCCCATGTTGCAATTCACTTTACTAATTCTCATTTTGATGGTTGTTCACAAGGTGTTTTTAGATGTAGAGACTATCCAAGAAACTGAGGAGATAATTAACGAAATGAAAGAAAATGACCCGACGAGGCTACTGAATCTAGAGGTTCTAAGGATAGTGTGTCGTATCCAGGTATTGTTCATGATTTTCTTTTATTTTTCGTGGTCGTCATTTTCATATCTAGAAATGTTGGCCGGTTCGAATTGTTGTTTTTATGGATTTGTGATAATGAGGTGATGAAGATGTAAAATGTGGTGATTTATGTTGCTTGGAGCAGTTGTGGTGATTTGTGAACTTTCTGAAGGTATATATGATTTTCATTATGTGAAGACATTAATCACACCGTTTTTTTGTGTATATATTATTCACACAACTAACTTTCTGCAGAAAATATAGACATATCAACATAAACATGCATACAAAGATAGAGCTTAAACATGCATATCAACTATTTGCCATACCTCATGATTTGACGCATCCATGTCTCTCAGTAATTGAAGACATAAGCAGAGATTTTTCTTTGAAGTACTTCCATTATCGACTAAAATTAACTAAAATTCATTCTGTGAAGACATTAATCACTCCATTTTTTGGAAGATTAAAGGAGTGGGAGAATGTTCTTGGTGATGTTGGCCAACAATTTCTAGGAGGAGTAAATGTAGTTCGTGCAGCTGTAGATAAGCATTGCATCTACAATGGTTATCCATATGCAATCGTAAAGAGTGCTCCTTACCGTTACACGGTTAAGGTATTTTCCTGTCGAGGTAGTATGCACAGTTGTTTTTCCTGTGGAGGAAATATACACACTTCTTCCTGTGGAGGAAATATACACACTTCTGATGTTATTTTGTATCTTTTTTTTTTGATTTTTTTTTGTTGTTGTTTATAGTGTGCTTCGTTCGCCACGACAACTTGTAAATGAAGATTTTGTTTTTGGCTCATGTTTTTTTTGGAATGTTATTACCTGATGAGTCCTTTTTATTTTTTGTAGGTACAATACACACACTGTATACGATTACATTAATCATGTTTTTACAACTGAATGTTATCGTAATGCCTATTCACATCCAATTGTTCATATTCCTGATGTCGAGAAACCGAATGAAGTTGATGAAAGCACTAAGGTCAACTCTACTTCTGTTGTTAAAGGACTTGGAAGACAGAAAAAAAAAAAGAGGTATATACCTCGTTCTGAGAAGCCAAGGAAGAAACGGATGTGTGGTAACTGCAGAAAGCTAACTTTTCACAATAAGAGAACCTATCCAGATCCTCTTGGTGAAGCTCCAATCACAACTGGTCGAAGAAGAGGACATGGATTGGGAAAATACTTTGGCTTATAAGTGAATTTTTTAGTTTGAACTACATTTTCATATAGTTTTTTATTGTTTCTGAGATGTTAAATTTAGCTTTTTACACATTTTTTTTCCATGTTACTTTTTTGTTTACTCCAGAAGGAATAATTTTTTTTTAGACTGCATTGGTTTTTATGTCAAGGTATTATCTGAAGAAATTATTCACAGAGTTTTTATATGCAGGGATCATGCACAGTTTCATTTCTCTTTGTTTATTTTTGAATAGTTATCGAAAAAACTATTGGGATCAAATAAAAATTGAACGTAACAGCTTAAACAAACTTGAAATGTATCTACAACTCTTTTTAAAATCAACTCTTTTTAAGTTGCTTATATTATGTGCAGATATTTACTCTGTGAAGAATTTATCCACACGTTTTGTTCTTTGCAGTAACTATTCACACATTTGTTTCTCTACAGATTTTTCACATATCAACATGAAATTTAACACATATCTACATGAGCTAGAACACATGTATCTGCACAACAAGTACCAATTAAACAACAAGTACAAATTACCTAAAATTCATTCTGTGAAGATACTATTCACACCATTTTGTGTGTGTGTAGATACTATTCACACAACTATTTTTCGCACATTTTCAAGTACAAATTACCTAAAATTCATTCTGTGAAGATATTAATTACATATTCTAGTTGTGAATATTTCTGCTGCTCGCCAGTGGTACTTTTAGTTGGTAGATGAATGAACTGAAATTTCTCATCATGAAGATTGAATGATAGTAATATCTCCATCTCTTCATTAAAAGTATTACACTTCACAACAACAATATCAACTACTACTACTACACTGAAAGTTGAGTGCACGTGCGTTGCACATCAGTGAAATCTGTGTGTTCTATTTGTGTATCTTATGGTTCCCTTTGCACAGACACACTATACTAACCAAATAACTTTGTAACGTCGAGTCTCCATAATCAGTTGCTGCAACTTATATTTGCTACCGTCTAGAGTTTACTGCCACTTTGAGATTGAAACTCCACAATGCTGCATATCTGAGATGAAAATCGATGAGGAGTTAACAGCTCAACCTCGGTTGTAAGAAGCATTGTCTCAACCATCATAGTAGTTGGAGCTAGAAGAAGTCTCGAGTGATGATTATTGTTATAGCCTTGACGAAAATTCACCATAATCTCCTTACTCATATGCATCAGTGTCCTGCATTCCGGTTTCCAAACCTACAGTGAGTGACAAACTTAAGTTTACCAACTGTGAAGATATACACAACTGGAAACCTTGAAGATGCGCGAAAAATATAAACAACTTGAAAATTCATTCTGTGAAGATATTACTCACGCCATTTTTTTGTGTGTAGATACTATTCACACAACTATTTTTCGCACATTTTCAAGTACAAATTACCTAAAATTCATTCTGTGAAGATATTACTCACATGTTCTAGTTGTGAATATTTGTGCTGCTCTCCAGTGGTACTTTTAGCTAGTAGTAATATCTTGAAAATGTGCGAAAAATATACTATTCCTCAACTTTAAAATGTGCAAAAAATATACACAACTGGAAACCGTGCAGGAAATATTCACAACTAAAATATGTGTAGGAAATATGCACAATCATTATTCTTTGCAACACATGAACAATCATGCACCAGTTGATCTGTGGAGAAAATATGCAGGACTCTGATTTATTGGAGAAAATATACACGAAATGTTTTCTTTTTAAAATTACAAATTTAAAAAGTTACAAGTATGAATCAAAACTTACAAGTTTGTAAATCATGTCTAGTTCTAAAGATTCACGACGATATCGCTCCAAATTGAAGACGGTAGAAGAAGAAAACATCTTACAAAAACCCTTAAATCTCGACGCCATTACATATGAAGAAAACACCAAGTAGTGATTCATGTACAAGATCTCTTTACGGTAGTTATTCCTCTTCTTATGCAATATCTCATCACTGTAAATCAATTTTAATCTAGTTTTCTTCCTTCATATGAAACGAGAAATCAATATGGCGACATTTTCTCTTCATTGTAAATCAATTTTTCGTTGATTACGATAAATGGTTTTTTCTTTCTTCGTATGGATCTAGAACTTATGGTAATGATGAAAGATTTTTAGTTTTGGTTATTGAAATCTCCGATCGAGTGGTTTGATGAGAGAGAGGTGAGAAGAAACTGATTGTTGAAATGGGTTGAACGATTGGTTTTATGATTTTAAAGAAGGTTATTACCGTAACCTTACAATCTAACATTTTCTAGGGTCACCAGAATAATTGTCAAAATTACCTTAAGGCCACGAGAGTAACACCCGACATTTCTAGGGTCATATAAATAATTTACTCTTCTTTTTGATAAAAAAAAAGTGAGAATATTTTGTGCGGTGGTTAATGGTGGCGTAAACACAAGTACACAACAAATCTTGGGTGATACTTTATTTCTTTCTTCTGCCTTGGCATTTTCTTCCTAGAAATCAGTTGAATAACTTTTCTAATCTTTGATACTTTTGGCACGCATCAGCGAAACTAATCTTCCTAAAAAAATAATGCACAACTAAGAAACTAAAAAAACTTTCTCTCTCTCCAAAACTTAGCTATCAGAGAAACTTCTACCGCCGGCTGATTTTCTTCTGTTCAGACCTGCTAAGGTTTACTTAAATAATAAAAACTTCTACCGTCGGCTGATTTACTTAAATAATAAAAACCCATTAGTCGTCTAATCCAAAAAATCAAACAAAGACCAGGTTGCACCCAAAATCTAAGGTTTAACATTGTTATGCAACCTCACCTAGTACCTAACCAGAGTCGATTCAATTCAATCAAAATTAGGGTTCTGATAAAATTCAATCAAAATTAGGGTTGTTATCAGAATTGGGTTTCAAGAACATTATCAAATCAGCGTCAGAACATGAACAAAATAAAGGATAATTGGCCTTTAGTACTCATGTTTTGTCCAGGACTAAGCTTTGGTCTAACATTTGTCCAGCGTTAGGGCTTGGTACCTGGACCAGACGTTGACCCAAATTGACTGTTTATGACCGGACTTTAATGAATTTGTAAAACAAAAATATTATAAAAATAACGAATTTACAAGTGTACCCTTGAGGTGGGCTTATTCCCTGAAACTAGATCGAGATTATTCGTCCCCAATTCTTCTCCTCTTCTTCTCTATACTCTCTGCTGCTGATGCAAATCTATATTATGGAAGGAATTGTGCTCGACTATTATAAGAAGTTTGTTGGTGTCTCTGCCATGAAAATGGTTTTGTTATTTCGAGAAAAAATCATCCCTGGTTTGAATCGTTGAAGAGACAGAAAAGAATAAATTAGGGTTTGCAAAGATTAGAGATGGGTTTTGATGGAGGAGTTCAGGGATGAAGACTCGAACAAATAGGGGTTGTATCTGTGGTGATTTCGAGGGCAAGATTTTGATGGTAGTGGAATCGAAGATGGTAGTTTATTTAATGGTCGATTTCAGTAAGGGAGCTAGGAGGACGAGTTCAGTATTCTTGATGCAGAGAAAAACATGAAGTGCAGATTTAGATGTATGTTAGGATAGGGGTTGCGAAGATGAAGATGCAGATTCAGTTTTGAAACGAAGATGGTTTATTGTATCTGATAGATTTCAGAGAAGATTAAATTGTCGAGAAAGAACCAAGTGGTGTTGTTATTGTAGAGCCGAACAACAGTGGAAATCCATTTCTGTGTTAGATTATTCCAACGAAATTTCAGTTTGAATTTTATTAATTTTGTTTTCAATGGAACTTATGGTTTACTGATTTGGGAAAATTCAAATATTAGGGTATTTTATTGTTGAAATTAGGATTTAAATTGGGAATATGTGAAATTGAATGATATGAACCATAGTGAATATGTGAAATTGAACAATTATGTTTTGATTCATGTAATTTGATTTTTAGGGCTTGAAAAAAATGGAGTTTTTGTGAGTTTGTAATGGTTTGTCGATGCTTGTTTGTTGCTGAGATTGAACAGTTGTGGTTGCTGATTGTCAAGTGATTGAGAGAAATTGATGTTATATGTGTAGAAATAAAAATTCTACTAGTATGAGTTTGAGAAGAAGACAACAGGGAGCAAAGGGGTTTGTATGGTTCCGAAGATGGAGCCGTTCATCTAAGGCAATCGAAGATGAGTTTTCTGGTTTTGGTTTGGTGTGATGAGATGGTCGTGATGTTTTAATGGGGAGGATGTATTTTCTCCTCTCTTGTTGATAGTGCGGCGGCGAAAGTTTGGAGGAGGATCAACACTGAATGGTTGCTGTGTAAATATTAGTTGGGTGAAGGATATAATTGTAATCTCAGTTAGTACTTTAATTTTATATAAACTTTTTTAATAATTATGAAACAGAAGTCAAGATTTAACCAGTAAATGCAAGTCAGCGTTTGGTCCAGGTACCAAGCACTAATGTTGGACAAATGTTAGACCAAAGCCTAGTGTTGGGCAAAACCTGAGTACTAAAGTCCAATTATCCCCAAAATAAAATCAGAAATAAAACTGTGAACACATTTCATTAAGAGAATTCAAAACTTAATAGATATCTCATTAAAAATAAAATTTAAGGTTTAGTTACAAAATACGTAGCTTGATCAGAAAGAGATCATACACACACTTAATAGCAACATAATCACAAGCGGAAGTAGAATATTGATTTTAGGTCACCTGGACTCGAATTCCCGTCCATTATGCTTGATACTTTCGGCTAGTTTTTCACCCACCGGAGAAGAAGAAGATAACTGACGGAGATCATGGTAGAACAGAAGGAGATCGAAGAACAAAGAGGAAGGAAAGAGTTGTGTTCGGATTCTGATTAACATGTATGGAATTTTTACTATACCCATATCAGCTACGGTTAGGTTAACCACTTAAAGGATGTTTAAGTCATTTCAACACGGCTCACTTCCAATCGGGGTTGACCCATTTGATTCTGTCCGTCAATTTTGATTGACTGAAACCTTGTCTCGGCATATAGTTTGACTCAAATGTTAGGATTTCTATGACAATAGCCCTTTGTTTAGAAGTATCGATGTCAAAAAAGCATTTAAATGAACGAGGGGGCGTTGATTACCATCAATACAACATATATATACACAACATGATATACATGACATATCAATAAAATTTTACATTAATTCTAAGAACCATGGGTTTTAATAAAATTTTACATTAATTCTAAGAACCATGGGTTTTTAGACTGGCACGAGTCATGTCACCAATTTTGAATCTGAGTTAGATTGTGCAGATGAATCTTTTTCCTAAGACTCCGGTAAGTTGACGTCATTTTTATTATGGGGTTTTTAATAAAATATTCATGTGGAGAAATGTATTTTATAAAATGCTTTGCTCTTTTTTTTCTAAAATATATTTAGTTCCCATGAGTTGACTTTTCCCGTCTTTTTTTTCCCTCTTTCGTAAAAACGGCTAACGGCCGTGAGATGACATGTAGCACTAAATTGGCAATGTCAAAAGACATTCTAACCCCTGAATCAGTTGGGTCGGGCTGAGTTGGAACAATGACTTAGTATAAACCTGGCTCATGACTGACAACACGTGCTCTATACGTGCAAACTTTAGCAACGGTCGATTGACACGTGTCACGATCTTGTAAGAAATCAACAACGGCTAAGATTTGACCCCATTTTGTAACAGTCTTATTCTCTTTCAACCTGTATAAAAACCAGTGATGAACCCTAAATTTAACATCATCCATATGATTAAAAAGAAATCAATTACATACATAAACATGAGCAAAAGTGTGATACATTCTCCAAGTAGTAGTAGAAATAACCACATCAAGGTTAGTGAGGAAAAACAACTAAATCTATGTTCAATTTGTGATGTGGGTATCCATGAATCAAAGGTTTGTCCTTGGATGTATTCTAGGTGTAAACATATACCCGGTAAGGAAATTACTTAGATCAAACACAAGTGGAACAAACGGAAAAATGTTCTTCAAGTGCTCAAATCCTACCTGCACATACTTTGAATGGTTTGCTTTAGCCATTGATGCTGTCAGATGTGCTGAAACCAAGCTACCAGTTGAGATATGTTCCCTGCTTGTGAAGAAGCTGGCCACTCCTACAACAACTGTCCACTGCATAATCTTCAGTGCTTCAAAGGTCACTGCAAATAAAAAATGAACCTGAACTTATATAAGAATGATCACAACTTCAACATAGAATATCTTACCTTCACGGATTATGATTTTTATGGTTTTCTGAACACATTCATTGCTGAAAGAAACAGAGTTATGCGTTCAAGTATTCATGTCAAAGAAATATGTAAGGAGGTTGACAAAAACTTACAATGTAATCTGCAATACTACTTTGAACTAATAAACTTGATTTATGTTAAAAAGTACTTCAAACAAACCATAACAACATTGTTTTGTCATCACTAAACAAGTTCAGACCCAAAATCCCTTGAAACAAAAGAGAAACAATGCAAGAAAGGATCACAAATCCAATAAAAGTAAAATAGACGCACACACATTACTTCTTCTTTCCTTTTCTCTTTTTTTCCTTAGCGTTTGTGACTGTAGCAATGTTTTGAGCCAAATATCGAAATACCAGCAAAGGACTGATTGAAAGTTTGTGTGTTGCTAGGTCCTGAAGATGCATATCTCTGAGTGTTTGGTACTAAAGGTGGTTTTCCATGAGAGCTAGTTCTTGTAGAAGATTCACCAACATATGATGCTTTCCCTTGCTTCTTTTCTTTACCCCTTGGAGTGCTGGTTTCAGCTCTATATGTGCTTGTGAAGGAGAAGTCTGCAGCATCATACTCAATTCCCGGTCTATATGTAGTTGGATTCTTACCATCATCACCACCGGCACAAGTCCTCTTGTTGTAACCTTCACTAGATCCATACTTACCACACCACACCCTCTTTTCTTCACCTCAACTTAAGGTTCATCATAACTTCTCTTCTTCTTTGATGTAGGTCTATCAGGATTTATTTGATTGGGAGGGTGTAAGTGATAGGTGTCTTAAGCGCATTGATTTAATATCAATTGGTTATGTTTTTTTTGTTATTTTTCTTGGAAATTATTTGTTTTACGTTTGTTTTGAGTTTTACAGGTACTTTGGAGTAATTGACATAAAATAAGAGAAATATATGCTCAATTTGTTGTTCAGAGTTACCGAGCATCGATGGATGTAGAACTAGCAAGCGCACAAGTCCAAATTTGTGTTGAAAAAAAGAACTATGCATGAAACTAAACTGTCAGTCCTCCAAGATTGACAGCCGAATGGAGTTAGCCCTTATCCTAACCCATGGGGTGCCAATAACCGTCTTATATATTTTGACCTTAGCATCAGGTCGAGAGAAGAAGCATTTCTTTCCTCTTTTCTCCCATCCCGGTGGGTGCGGTTGCTGTAAGAGAAAAGTGATGAACCATTGATTTCAAAGGAATGCAAAGATGGTGGTTTTATTGGCCAGATGCTCAGGTGGAGATAGAGAGAAGTTTTGGTACAATTTCGAGATGAATAGAAATTGATGATAGAATTTGGGGATTAGGGTTTCTGAAACTGAAAGAGATTGAGTTGGGGTTTGAGCAGAATTTTGGGATTACTGACTTAAAGTGAATCTGATCGAGAGGATAAGATAGAAATGGAGAATTAGGGTTTGTGAAAAGATATGGGTTATGATTGAATTGTGAAGATGGGTTGCATCTGCATATCGTATTTAAAGATAAGGAAATATGGAAGATGGTGAATTAGGTTTCTTAAGCAGACTAGGGTACTTGGTTTGTTGGATAAGTTGCAGTTGGTGCTGCAGATTTGTAATAAGAATGAACTGATTGTAATGCTAAGATGGATTGGAAGCAATGGCTAGTGATGAAATAAATGCTTAGCTTAGATGACTGGTGGAGCTGAATAGCTTGTCAGTTTCACAAAACTGACAGGCATACCTGATGGGTTATGTTTGAATAGGTTAAAGCTGATGGGCTCTTGAATTATGGGCTTATTCTAAGTATTCTAGGCCAAGATTCAGCCGAGCATAGGTTGAAAGGTGTTGGATTTGGCTTAGGTGTAGAAATCAGTAAAGGCATAAAAAGATTATAAGAGGGGACCTATTCTATTATTCTATTATCTCTTCTACTACTTTGCTCCAAGGTTTAGAAACATCAAAACTTTTCTTTTTGTTCTTGTTATGAACTCCATGAATATGAGCTAGATTTTTATTATTGGTTATGAAATAGTTTGATTTCACAATATAGGTTTCTTTGATTGATATATTAGTTTTCTGTCCATATTATCGATTATGATTCACTACAAATATCGCATGTATGATTGATTTTTTTTTGTCAAGTTGCAAATTGGTAGAACTCGTAATCACATCTAATGCTAGTTTAGGGTTTATTCTACGTAAAAGTGATAATTCTTGAATACAAGTAGCACAAATATGATTATAGCTTGTAGTGATATATCCTTATGATCATATGTGAATCATGACTTTTGTTAAATCGGATTAGTGCGTTTTCCACGTTTGATTGCATTGATTAGACAAATTTTATAAATCTCATTGCTCCTCGAGAATTAACTTGATTAGTTATTTTACACGTTAGGTTGTTTCCTTGGTAGAATTCATTTTCGCATCTTTTAATGTGTTTGTTGATGACAAGAGGAAATTAGCGAGATATTCTTGCGATCAAGGTATCCTAGGGCTTTTGATAATACGAAATTAAATATCAATTCTAGTTATTAAGACAAGAACATGTTAGTGAATGAAAATGAAATCCTTGACCAATATTTTCACTTATTTGATTTGATTATTTATTTTCTTGTTTGCTTTTAATTTAGTTTTACATTATAAGATTTTGAAAACCCCCCTTGTAATTTATAGGAAACCAAAACAAACGACAATTGTAGTCCTCTCTGTGGGAACGATCCTTTCTTTCCCTTGATTCATTATATATTTTGAGTAGTGAGAAAGTGTAATTATTTTTGACGTGTTACAACAGCGATCAATAAGATCTTGATCTTCATTTGTGGCTGCAACAAGAAACAAAGAAAAGAAAAGTTCAAAGAAGAGATGAGATGAGAAGTAATGAAACCCTAAAGTGCTTTTAAATTATGAATATTAAAAAGTAAAAAGTAAATGCACAACAACCCATAAAGTTAAGAATAGTTACTCAGGATAGTCAGTTGTGTCTTTCAATGTATAAACAAGTGGAGCATATGTGGTCCTATAATAATCCACTGAAGAGTATGGAGAGCAATACCTGGCCAAAGAAATGTAAATAGTATTGTTAGTATTCAATTTTGCTGGTACATAAATGCAAAAATAAAAGGGAAATAAATTACATAAATGCAAAAATAAATTACAAGACACAATGTAAAGACATAATATATACTCTGCCCAGTTTGGTGAGATTGTTTTCTATGCAGACACAACATCGATAAACACATTTTTGTATTTGATTTGTCTCGATTCTATATATTGATAGTGCTCATTTTTGTACTTATTATGGTGTTTTTTTTTGTGTGTAAGTATTTTTGGGAAATAAACATTTTTGGAAAAATTGGTTCGAAAAGTGTTAAAGGGACCCTCATTTTGGATAAGGGCACCCCAAAACATGTGCTAAAGGCACCCCAGACAAGAATAGAGGGAGACCATTCTTCTTCCCAAATTTGAATTTTAGAATTGGCGGGAAACTGGATTTTGAACGACAGAATTAGGGTTGGAGATTTGGACGAGTTTTATAGAGATTAGATTGCTGATTTTGATGGGATGGACTTATTAGAGCTAAATAGGGTTGATATGGTTGTTGGATTGGATTAACTTGGGCCGGATAATCAAATTTTTGATAAAACATGGTGTAGAAGTTACGGGTTTGCTTTTTGGGTTAAATTTGGAAGTTATGTGGAAGATAAACCATGATGGCATCCTTATCTATCAAATATAGAATCTAGAAGAGTTTGGAAAGGATAAGACAGCTCAAAAACATGTAAATTGATTTAGCAGATAGATTATTATCGTGACTTGCGCCGAAGAAAAGAAGAAATTAGTTTAATCGGGTTTATTGCTGAGGTGTATAAATAAGTTTAAAAGATAACAGAGCCAAGAGAAAGAAGAAATCAGAGGTTGAAGAATTTTTTCTGCTGCTACAAAACTCAAGAACTCGAAGAACATTAACGCCTCTGAAAAAGTGGGGGTACAACAACCTCACCCAATATTTCTCTTAGCAATCTGTATGGACTAACTCCAATATACTTTTAAGAGAATCAACTAGACAGTCAGACTCAATCTTAATAAAAAGTATATCAAAGAGTTATATCTCAATTTCTCGATTCAATCCTTACTCAAACAAATAGAAATCTGCGAGCCTGATTGAATACAAGAGAAATGACTTGAACGGTACCAATGACCAATGTTCAAGGATCAATCAATTTCAATCAACAACCAAAGGTTGGATTTACCAATTGATCGATTCAACGCACAACCTGTGATATTTCAATTATATAACAAAATATAATACGGAAAAGAAATAGCACAGACACCATAAGTTTTGTTAACGAGGAAACCGCAAATGCATAAAAACCCCGGGACCTAGTCCAGATTGAACACACATTATATTAAGCCGCTACAGATACTAGCCTACTACAAACTAACTTCGGTCTGGACTGTAGTTGAACCCCAATCAATCTCACACTGATCCAAGGTACAATTGCGCTCCTTATGTCTCTGATCCCAGCAGGATACTACGCACTTGATTCCCTTAACTGATCTCACTCACAACTAAGAGTTGCTACGACCCAAAGTCGAAGACTTTAATAAACAAATCTGTCTCACACAGAAAAGTCTACAGGAATAGATAAATATGTCTCCCACGGAAATACCTATGAGTTTTGTTCCGTCTTTTGATAAATCAAGGTGAATAAGAACCAATCGATAACCCGGACTTATATTCCCGAAGAACAACCTAGAATTATCAATCACGTCATAATAATCTTAATCGACTAGCGAAACAAGATATTGTGGAATCACAAACGATGAGACGAAGATGTTTTTGACTTCTTTTCTATCTTTCCCATCGGAGAAATCAATCTCAAGCCAATCTTACGATTGTACTCAAATACGATAGAAACAGCAAGATCAGATCACGCAACTACGAAGAAAATAGTTAGGTCTGGCTTCACAATCCCAATGAAGTCTTCAAGTCATTAACTTACAGGGTCTCGATATAAACCTAAGGTTAAAGGAGATTCGAATCTAGCTTATACAACTAGTATCACACAGGAGGTGTGGGATTAGGGTTTCCCAGTTGCTAGAGTTCTCCTTTATATAGTCTCCAAATCAGGGTTTGAAATCTAAGTTACCTTGGTAACAAAGCATTCAATATTCACCGTTAGATGAAAACCTGATTAGATTCAAGCTAATATCTTTCAACCGTTAGATCGAACTTAGATTGTCATACACAAATGAAATGCACGTTCATTTAGGTTTGTGTAACCGTACCTAAACGTGTACACCTAGTTGGTTCAACAGTAGTTAACCAATGGTTAGCCATATGAGCAGTTTCATATCAACCTTATTCATCTTCACCATAACTAGTTCAAGTGACTCAAATGAACTAGTTAGAGAGTTGTTCAATTGCTTAGATCTCATAGAAGTATACAAGACACAATCGAAACAAAAACGATTTTGATTCACTTTAATCGATTCATGAATTAATTAGCCATGGTTTGCAAATATGCATTCCTTAATTTATAAATGTCTTAGTTCACGAATAAACTGTTTTTAGAAAATAACCCACTTAAGTACGCATACTTAAGTACCCGGACTGAGCTTGTTTTCAGTTCACAAACTCCAGCAGAAATTCACAGGATGTGAACTTCCGACTGTACGTGTACAGGTACGCGGACTTAGCTCCGGTTATCTTAAACAGCAAAGTACGCATACTTTGGTTCAAGGATTATGGACTTACACAAGTATGAGTTCACATACAATGTTTATATCCATTCAAGGTTATATATTCTAAACTCTCATTTCAATCATTGAAACATTCTTAGAGGATGTTATATATAGCGGTTATTCACACACTATTTTTCATCAAAGCGATTTTCAAGAGATTGAAACAATTATCATGACTTTCGTCACGAGTAAAGACGAACTTGGATAAAGCCAAAGCTTACCAACACATATTTCGAGAAAAAGATAAGTGAGATAAACTCGACTAGAAATAGCAAATGTGTATGATCGAAGTCTATATAGCAATACGACTTTTGTCTCAAGATAGGAGATAGAGTAGATAGATTTTTAAGTGATAGATAAGTTCAAGTCTCCACATACCTTTTTGTCGATGAAGTTCCACCAGTTCCTTGAGTAGTTCTTCATATTTGTATGATGAACGCCATGGAGTCTAGAGATTAACTATACTTTCTATCCTAGTCCGAGACTTAGCTATAAGTAGACTAGAAATCAAGACTTATAGTTTTGGCAACTAAACTTGACAAACAAGCTTGAGATAGCAACGCTTGCGAGTTCGACCGAGCAGTGCTCTAACAATCTCCCCCTTTGTCAATTTTAGTGACAAAACTATCAATATATATGGAATACAAAATAAATAAACTTTGCAGCTTCTCATACACATGCATGATCTCCTTGGTTCTTCAACATTACTCGAAATCTTCGTCACTTCCAAGTACTCCAATGATTCCAAAGATATTCAAATCAGCATCACCGTTGTTGAAGATCCGTAACCATAACAATGAGAAAACAATAACTCTCAATCATTGTTACACAGTGTCATAGTATTATTACACAACATCAAAGTTCAATTGTATCACAACTTCGACAACAATACTATGGTGATATGTATCACTCCCTCTTAGTCAATACTCCATCTCACATGGAAACCACTCCCCCTTACATAATGATCCGAAAACCATATGTATTTGTAGTGTGAACTACACATTAATTCTCCCCCTTTTTGTCAATAAATTTGGCAAAGGTACGAAAACTAGTGGGATCCTAATGAAATTTCCATAGAGACATTTCATGACCAAAAGAAAGTACATACCAACTTTTTAGATGCAATCATATAGCCGAAACTAAATGCATTCATCAAGGAGTTTATAAAGATACAAGATAACCCCTATAATATTCCACAGCCGCACTCCCTACAAAGATTTGGCAATTAAGCACAAGTTCAATTAAGAACTCTCCCCCATAAAATGTCATTACCGAAAGATTCTTTGGACATTAACAAATCACATAAGAATATGAATTTGTATCCAAAAAACTCAATTAAATTAACCACAAGAGAACCCATGATTAATTAAATCGTAAATGCTCACATAAGAGAACTTACGGAGCCGCACAGTATTTAACATAAGAATATGGATCAGGGAAGATCAATACTGCGGAATAAACAAAGATTCATTCTATTTTTTTATCACCATTTGCACAATGACTTATAATAGGCTTAATCTTTGTAAACAAAAGCTCATCCTTTCTTCCATCAATATTTGCATAATGACATAATAGGTTTTTCTTTTGTTTTGTCAAAAGTTCATTCTATCTTTTATCAATACTTTCATACCGACATATAATAGAGTTAACTTTTGAACAAGTATGGGACAGTCAAGGTTCACTTACGTAAACAACATATCCCATAACAATTTGCAATATATAAAACCATAAAGATTAATACTGCAAAAATCAATCTTTGTCCTTAGAAGGTATAATCAATCTTTTTTGCATGGGTTTACACCAAGAATAGCTACCAAAGGCGTATAGAAATATTTTATTAACAAAGAAGAACATACAAAGTCATTAACGACCATGCACCATAGTTCACATAAGATGATTGTGAACATTCAAGAATCCCATAGCAATGCGTACTACTACCCATTCTTGAACTTCCTTCTTTGTGATCCACCAACAACATTCTTGTAAAAGCTACAAATGAGCTTAGATGAGTAGTACTCCAAGAATCCAAGTTCCCAAGTCCAAGAGAAGTTGAACAAGTGCGACGAAACGGAGCAAAACACTCAAAAACAAGAGACAGGACAAAGACCAATCTTAACTCATCCAAATTCAAGAATTCTCATCTCCATTTTGAAGAGAATTCAAAAAGGAAGATAATTCAAAAATAATGAGGTAATTCCGAGTTCGGACGAAGAAGTTACGGCCAAAACAAGTTTACAGAATATCGACGTCTACGGTCAAGTATGCATACCGGTTTGCAAACGAATTTTCATAACCTGGAGCAGTATGAAAACGGGTATGCGTACTAAAATCCCTGGATTTTAAATGATGGTATGCATACCTGGTATGTGTACCATGAAGTCCAAACATCCCGAACTACTATTTTCAAACCTAAACATTTAAGAACCTTTTTAGAAGAATCCAATCGAATTCTACAGCCTTACCAAACATAATCTGTGCGCCCCACTTCTCGTTCTTCCCTCACCGTATACATAGCAGGGCATTCCTTTGTGAAGATGCACTAACAACACACTCAAGTTTTGTTGAGGTGAGCAATGTCTTGCTCACCACAAGTGACTTTTGGATTATCATGAAAGAGATCGCTTTTAGAACCTTTCACATCAAAATCAATCTTTCCAAAAAACTTTTTAAGTTCCAACATCATGGATACTGCCTTCTCCATTGTAACACCCCGTGTTTTTAGCATGGCGCATGCAAAAAGGTGCGACATGGCCCAAGATGAAGCTTCATCCAAAGCTTCCGTTGCGTAGGAAAAGGAACATTGTCCCTTGGCCAATGCATTGGAAGTGTTCAGCCAACATGGCTGCACATCAGGTTGGCAGTGGACAGCCAACATGGCTGAACATCGGGTTGGCAGTGGACAGCCAACATGGCTGCACATCGGGTTGGCAGTGGAAAGACAACATGGATGGACATCGGGTTGGCAGTGGACAACCAACATCGCTGGACATCGGAGTTGGCATTGGCAGTGAACATCCATCTTGGCCGGTTATTCAGAAATATATGGCAACGGCCATGAATAGTAAAAGTGGGAGTTGATGAATGATTTTTGGTCCCCCAATTTAAGTTGTAAAAATGTCAAATTAACATATATAGGGAGGGGTACTTGGTTGAAGGTGCATATGCGGAACATGCACCAAGTAAGCTTCATAGCTTAGCCGGAAGAGTATAAATGATGCCTAAGCCTCATTTATAGTTGCGTAGCTTTGCCAATGGAGCGTATTAAGCATGGACATCACTATGCCATGCCGCAGACCAAGTATTCATCACTTGGATGCATTTTGACGGAACGACCTATACGGACTAGGACATTACTATTATTGCTTGGCCACGGCCTCGCAAAAGAGTTGGATTAAGTTGCTTGTCCCTTCATGATGAACTAAGGTCTGTGCTTGATCCCTTTAGAGTAGTGAAGGGTACGTAGGTAGCCGCAATGAGTTGCAGCATTGCAGGCCCAGCACGATGGTCCCTCATATCATCTAAGCTCGGTAGCTCGATGCAAGAGATGATTGTGGCCAAACTTGATGAGGTAAGTTGCGTTCCACTCCTAGAATGCTTATACTTCCTATCAAGCTACACAGAGTTGGTAAGAGAAGCCAGTGATGCATGCGAGAAAGCATTGGCTTTGGCCTTATGGCCTTATACCCCTTTGCGGACAAGGGTAAGTTTGGAACGGTGTGGAAGCTAAGTTAGCTGCATCATGCTCCACGATCATGCCCGCAAAGGAAAATGGACATGCATTTGCCTAGCTATAAGGCCCGGATCGTAACATCATCATGGCGCACCGGGGGAGTTATGGGCGCGCCAGGCATAATTTTCCGGTCCGTCACAGTTGGTATCAGAGCAAGTTCCGAGAAAACTCTAGGGACTTGTGCGGAGTTGACTCGTCAAACGAGTATTGTTCCTTCTAAAGGAAATAAAGTTGGAGAGTAGGCCAACTTTTGCGCGGATGTTGGCAACTGGCCATCTTTATCATCGGCAACTGGCCGATAGTGGGTTGGCAACCGGCCATCCTTTAACATTGGTAACTGGCAAATTTTTAATCGGAAACTGGACAATAGCAGGTTGGCAACCGGCCATCCTTTAACCTTGGCAATTTGCCATTTTTGGTGTTGGCAATTGGCCGACTATTAACTTCGGCAATTGGCCGTTTCTGACATTGGCAACTGACCAACTATTACTTTAGGGATTCCTGAGTGGTGGTATGGGACACCCCTTGGGATACTTGTTTGAGATATCGGTTGGCAACTGGCCAACTCGATATTCTTGGTAACGTTGTGGATTCTTTTTGGATTCATGAGTATGCGGTATGGGACGTTTTCTCAGAAAATCCTAATTGATGTTCCATAACGAACTAAAGAAGCGTGATTTCTGAGCATCTGGTATGGGACTTTTGTTCAGGAATCCAAATCGAAGAAATTGTCCACGATAGCTTTTGTTTTGAATTTCGGGGACGAAATTCTTTAAAGGGGTGAATATTGTAACACCCCGTGTTTTTAGCATGGCGCATGCAAAAAGGTGCGCCATGGCCCGAGATGAAGCTTCATCCAAATCTTCTGTTGCATAGGAAAAGGAACATTGGCCCTTGGCCAATGCGTTGACAGTGTTCAGCCAACATGGATGAACATCGGGTTGGCAGTGGACAGCCAACATGGATGGACATCGGAGTTTGCATTGGCAGTGAACAACCATCTTGGCCGGTTATTCAAAAATATATGGCAACGGCCATGAATAGTAAAAGTGGGAGTTGATGAATGATTTTTGGTCCCCCAATGTAAGTTGTAAAAATGTCAAATTAACATATATAGGGAGGGGTACTTGGTTGAAGGTGCATATGCGGAACATGCACCAAGTAAGCTTCATAGCTTATCCGGAAGAGTATAAATGATGCCTAAGCCTCATTTATAGTTGCGTAGCTTTTCCAATGGAGCGTATTAAGCATGGACATCACTATGCCATGCCACAGACCAAGTATTCATCACTTGGATGCATTTTGATGGAACGGCCTATACAGACTAGGCCATTACCATTATTGCTTGGCCACGGCCTCGCAAAAGAGTTGGATTAAGTTGCTTGTCCCTTCGTGATGAACTACGGTCTGTGCTTGATCCCTTTAGAGTAGGGAAGGGTACGTAGGCAGCCGCAATGAGTTGCAGCATTGCCGGTCCAGCACGATGGTCCCTCATATCATCTAAGCTCGGTTGCTCGATGCAAGAGATGATTGTGGCCAAACTTGATGAGGTAAGTTGCATTCCACTCCTAGAATGCTCATACTTCCTATCAAGCTACACAGAGTTGGTAAGAGAAGCCAGTGATGCATACGAGAAAGAATTGGCCTCGGCCTTATGGCCTTATACCCCTTTGCGGATAAGGGTAAGTTTGGAATGGTGTGGAAGCTAAGTTAGCTGCATCATGCTCCACGATCATGCCCGCAAAAGCAAATTGACATGCATTTGCGTAGCTATAAGGCCCGGATTGTAGCATCATCATGGCGCATCGGGGGAGTTATGGCCAGCGCGCCATGCGTAATTTTCCGGTCCGTCACATACCAACTTTTTTTTGAGTTTTCTAGTTTTATTATTAGAATTTGTGTCAAAAAATCATCCTTAACAAGTCTGAGAAACGAACATCTTATTTACCACTTTCTACAATTCATCAAGCATGTTGACAAGGGAACCCCCTAAACTGCCACTGCAAACAAGTGCACTGCTTCTTTATAAAATTTACTGTGAACATTTTTTTGGTGGACCTGTTAGTAAACAAATAGACCTCTCCAACCACACTACCTTCAACAAGGAATTTTTCACTAATAACAAGCATTTTTTTGAGAAGGCCCTTAGTCTTGAACCAAATCTCCATGTTTCCACTTAGTACATTGTTCCCCCCTCTTGAGTAATAAATTCATCACTAACTGACAATACAACATGCCAAGATTGACTATAGGTTTGTCTCTTAGTTCACAAATCATTAAATTAGAAGATTCCGATAAATTGTTATTGAGATGCTCACAACAACTAATGGGATCAAAAAATGCCCTTGCCCAATTCTGGTGACCTTGTTTTATAAGATATTTTCCATCTTTAGCATTTTCTTTGTACATAACAACCATGTTTTCTTACATTACCATTTCTACATTAGTATGTTCATTCATTACTATTCTACAAACGTAAATCAGATAAATTACAAATAAACAAACCTCAAAATGCTTTATCTTGTAGGCTTTGGAGGCATTCCACATTGAGCTGTCCAAACTTGGGGACTTATAATATTTGTTGAAATTCTTATAATTGTGCCTGCAACACAATTCAGATAATGTAAAACTAATCAATGTAAACACATACAATGTAAAAAAATATATGTATATGTAACCTAATGATTTCCAACAATATATGTGGGGTGAACCGGTAAACACCTTAGTAACCGCTTCAAGCAAACCTTTCCACTGATCTGAAATAAAAGTGACTCTTCCAGAATGATGAGCTGATATTCCTGGTGTTTCCTGGTCTTTGAGGAATAGTGTCCAGTTTTCCGTGGTTTCACTCCCAGCCACACAAATACCTAAAGGCACTAATCTATTCTTGTTAGATCATTGCTCGGTCGAACTCACAAGTGTTTCTATCTCAATTTTGTTGTCAAATTTAGTTGATCAAAACTATATCTTGATTTCTAGTCTACATGTAGTCAAGTCTCAGATTAGGATAGAAGTGTGTAGTTGAGTACCAGACATCACTGCGTTCTACCGTTTGAAGGCGAATATCAACCAAAGCTTTTGGATAACTGCATCAACAAAAGTTAAGTGAAGACTGAACCACCTATTACTCAAGTTTTCACCTTTCTATCTATGAGACTATGTCGCATGACTAAAGAAGACTTTACATGCACAACAAAAATTTCGAGTCAAGTTTATCTTGATTAATAATTCTCGAAGTATGTTGACTAAGCTTAAGAACATTTGTTCATACTTGATGAATTTGGTTAAGAACAATTTATTGTTGATGACCTAAATTGTGATTCAAGATTATCATTTGAAAATAACCTAGAATAGTGACATGTGTCATTGATGTTATTCGGGAATATTTCAAATTGATTATTAGAGAGATATAAAATTATTGTAAGTCTATATAAGGGGAACTCTTGGTGAAAAGACGAGGGTACCCAAATATATCTCAATCTAAAACTTTTCCACCTATAAGTCCTTTACCGAAAGTGATTGTCTATGGACTGAGTCGAGACAATAGAACGAATCGGTTCACACTTCGTGTGATCGTATATGGATACAAGATCGAGACAATACAACAACGAAGTATGATACTTGATAATAGGTTCGGACTTAACCAAACTCTATAGGATTGATATCAAGTATATTTCGGAATTAACGTTTGTGTAATTTACTTTAAATTATAATAAACACAATTATAATTGCGGAAAATAAAAGTGAATGACACAACAAGATTTTGTTAACGAGGAAACCGCAAATGCAGAAAACCCCCGGGACCTTGTCCAGAATTGAATACTCTCAGAATTAAGCCGCTATACAGAATCAAAACCAACTTCGTATAGTTGAGACCAAGCAACTAAACCTATAGTTCACCTAGTTCCCTCAGTATCCCTGCGCCTCCAACTTGCAATAAGTCACGCACTTGGAACAATTCCTTTGGTTCGTATTCCTATTAGTAAAGGAACAAAAAATCTGTTTGGTAACAACTCTTTTCAAACAACGTGATATGAGTTTGACAAAGGCTCTTCCTATTTAAAAAATAAACTCCTTTGTCGGGTTCTTAGATCAATCTATTCAACAACTACCAAAGTAATTGTTTAGACTATGCAATCAATACTATGAATCACAAAGAAATGTATTAATGCCGATCTACACAACTAATCAATCCAATCTATCAAAAGATAAACCTATTATAGTTGGATCCCCATCCGATCAAGTTTTGTGCACACCAAAGATTATGAACTCAAATAAGAAATCTTCTTTATCTTCAAATCCTCTTAGATCTTTAATAAACACCTGCACACAAACAACTTGAATCTCTCGTGATCAATCACATACAGAACGGAGTCTGATAAACACAATTATCCCAAGACGTCTTTAGATCTACAAACAGTTCTAAAGATCCCCATCGACACTTCGATCTAGTTTGAGTGAATCTTATATCAGAAGAGAAGATTCTCAAGCATAAACAAACTAGGTGCAATCAAAGTTCAACAACCGTTAGTCAATCAAATCAATCGAAAACTAATAATAAAATGCAATTATCTAGTTTCCCACTAACGGTACTCGTAGAGCTTCTCAATCCCAAAGAAGTCTTTAAAACGAGCGGTCGTAAGAGATTTCGCCTAATTAGGGTACTTTCCTCTCCGAATAGATGGCTCCACCAGTAACAACACAACTAGGTAGTTTTGCTGGCTCTGAGGATTAGTTTGCTCGAAATGCAAACTTCAATATTTATAGACCAAGGAAGTTTAGACACCAAGGAATTTCCAAAACCTAATATTCTCAAAGATATGCAATAAAGCCAAAAACGGTTTTCATAATTCCTGGAAATGCACTGTCCAAATATTGACTGAAATATTAGTGAAAATATCCAATTAGTAAATGCACATTACCAATTTTTATTTTCTAAAGATATGCATTTAATTGCTGGAAATTAAAAGCATATAAAACTAAAAACCTTAATTAAAAGATTCTCAATTTATTTCGATCCGGGATTCTCATTTAGTTATTAAGGAATATCTCTGAACAATAAAAGATAAGAGTTACTGCACATGTTCAAAGTATGTCGACATCTTTACTTTGTAAATCCTTTTTCATATTTACAATCTTGGAACCGATTTGCCACACTTCCAAACAAGTTTAGAATTGGTTCATCTGACTTCCAAGAACTATGTGATTGATTATCCTATCAAATCACCATTAATGGGTTTCACGGTTATACTAAAACACAAAGCTTCAGTTCTACCTCCATGTGGGTACTAGGATCGGTAACACTAGCTTTCCAAAAATTGGTTGACTAGGTACTAGGATCAGTTACTACATAATTATGGTATTTTACTTGTGATCAGTTGCACAAGTCATAGGATCAGTTACCAATTCCTAAGACTTGTTGTACCTCTTACAAGGATCGATTCCACATACTTGTGATAGGTTGCACCTCTTACTAGGATCGGTTACCCAATGTCTAGAGTTGGTCATACCAATTACAATATATCGATCATACCAACTCAGGTGATTACTTAAGATCGGTTTCACTAATAAAAGTCATACCAATACAAAAGTCAGGCATTGTGAATAGTTTTACCAAGATACATAAACAAGTTATGAGCGGTTATACTAAACACACATATTGGTAATCCAAAGATTTGCAATGAATAACAATACCAATAAGCCTAGCGATTTCCCTTTCGATTCACAAAACAAGTTTATGAATTGTACTTCCTTTAAACAAATGTAAAAACATTGTTTCCTATGACGAAATCTTCACCATACCCATACATAGTCACAATAGCATTCATACGATTATGTCGATGTCTTATATACGAAGTTCAAAAGATAGACGTTATATTTCGTATTGTAATTCCTTAATACTATGTCTAACTAGAGTATAATCATTCACAGCTTCGCAGTTATGTTTTCAATATGCACGACTTGAAAGATACGTTAGGAATGAAACAGTTCAAGTCAAATATTACTAACCTCAAGAGGAAGGATGATGTCATCGTTGTAGCTCTTTACTTCTTCACATTCTTCAAGTCTTCACGTAATACTTGTAAGTCTCATATCCTAGTAACTTTATAGATAACCTATACGAAGTTGACTCTAGTAAATAATCAAGCGACTCTTTAAATGAGTTTTGATTCACTAAAATATGACAACCAAACTTGACATACCAACGCTTGGTGGGTTCAACCGAGCTATGCTCTAACACTTGGCAACTGGGATCTTTGAATCATGACACTACTTTTTGGTGTTCCTAGTTGTATCAAGTGTCGTCCTCTCAAGAAACCCTTTTAGGGTTTAGCAACTACAAAGATTTATTGGGATTCGTGAAGCCAGGTCCAGTTATCTTTTATCTTGATAACTCGAGTATCCTGATCTTTATTGTTTGTAGATCTTGCTCCAACGATCAAGATATATAGTAATCATCAAAGTTCTCTTCGTCTCAGACTTTGTTGATTCTGCAAGTTTTATACTTGTGAGGTGCATAATAATAAAGGATGCATTGCGGGTTGCATAAGTACGGATTTTGAGGATAGCCAGACTTTTGTCAAGTTGCTATCGGTTTCCATCATTTGGATCTTTCGTTTGATCTGATCATCTGCTTAGATCGTAAATTGATGGGTCGGATAACCGACTTTGTTTTACCGCAAGTGCACGGTGTCAAGAATGCACACAATAGCAAGCACGGTTCGTTCCCTCAGGGAGTGTCAAACACTATTTCCAATCAATACTAATAACTTTCAAGTCGAGAATATTTCAAGTGAATATTTCAGAATTCTTATAAGCTAATAAATGAATTAATGTAAATTTATAAAGAGTTGTAATCAAAGATGTGAAAGCATTAAGGCTATGGAATCCGTTGTAGGTTAGGTTTTACTTATGTCTCTCACAAAGGTCTCAAATTCACTCATGTGTAATATCAAACCTAGCTATCGAAACACGTAAGATATTTTCAGTTAAGAATTACAGACAAGAATTATCAAGAGGATACGTTTGTTCTCAACCTAGAGATAGAAATCCAAAGTACTAGGCATACATGGCATACATAGTCCAGGAATTATCATAAATCATATATCACCAAGGTTCCATATGGATGTTGTTCAAGAATTCGACTATGAAATATACATGGCATAAGACATGAAAAATTCATTAAACAAACAATCCAGTTTTGAGAAACACAAACATTACTATTAAGCTTTTATTTTTGAAACCATTGATTGAGAACACAAGTAATATTAACCTACAATTTCATCCTTCACCCTAACAATAGATTTAGCTAGACATGGTTTTTTTAAAAGCCATTCAAAAATGATAAAGAAAGTAACAAGCTAAGCAAAATAGCAAAACCTAGTTTTTTCCCCTGATTACGGCGTCCTCTTTTTAGTTTGTCTCCTAGGTATTTATATGTGCTGCTAGGACTCCATATCTTGACTGCACAAGAATTGCCAAAGGCCCATCACTGGCCCTGACTTCCAAATCCAATTCTCCAAAAATCCGGCCACAGCTCCCATTGATATTCCCTGACCTTCTAACTCTTCTCTAAGCCATTTCGGCAAATACCAGGTGTGCGCTATTCGGTCTCTGAAACACCTTCCAAACCATCTCTACCTGTTTGATTTCATAGCGGCGTTTTCCTATGAGCAAAAATTTACCAATTTTCGGCACAGGACCACCCACAGCAACATCCCTTCCTGACTGCTTTCACGGCATCAAATTCAGGCCAATTCTGACCCATCTATTCATCGATTTTAACCCCACCGAATTCAATCTCTACTGGCTTCAATCAATCTCAGCCATTCTACCATTACTCCAGCTGCTCATGTTCCTACTTTGTGCAAATCTCAGCAGCACCCTTCTTCACTGCCGACAACCATCTTTTGTGACTATTGCCGATATGATTCTTCATCTCCATGACACAAATCATGACCCAAATTCCATATCAAATGGATGACAACAGCAACAGCACCACCACTTACAATCGATCCATGCCTTTGCTGCTCTAACCATGTTTTCACGATGCAAAACCCCAATTTGAATCCAGGTTCAGAAATCCCCAAATTCAGTTGCTTGATCTTCTTGTACACATCCACGAATCGACGGTAGCAACTCTAATTTGCAGCACCGATACCACCTCTTCTTCTCGCTGATTCTTGGTTGAATCCAGTCCCTACACTTCAATAAAATCGAACCCCTTCTTGCAGACACTAAATCAATCACCACCTTCGATTGCAGCCATTTTGAGTCCATTTAACGTTAACCACCAGCACCCCTGGAACCCATCTAATCTCATGTCTGTACCAACAATTCACAGCAGCAACGGCATCTATTTCAGCTGATTTTCCGGCATATAAATGTAACCAAAAACACACAACTCTGCACAATGATGAATCTGATTCAAACCCAGTCTTCCTCATGATCTTAACTTCTGATTTTGGGAGAGCAAAACTCCATATGGTGACGGCAACGACAGCTGTTGAAATTCCAAAGAAAAAGATCGGAGAAGGTTGAAGCTAAGATCCCCTTTAGGCTGGTAAAGAAATGAGTTGTTGCTCTCTCTCTCTCTCTCACGATGAAAACAGAGAAGATGTTACAACAAAGTGTGGTGTAGAGTTGGCCACGTTTCACCACTTTTACCCCACCCCCTCGTGCAGCTCACATATTTGGCAAAGAAAATCATTTCTTTGTTCTATTAACTTCCGGTCTGAAGAGGCTTTGGTGGTAACCATCATAAAGTGGACCACGATAATGAGGCCCTGTCTCCTTGGTTCCTTCAATGGCAGTCAGATGTTAATTGCCGCAAACACCATTTAGCTTGTACAATTAGCCATTTATCCTTCGGTGGCCTTGTAATTCCTAAAAATGACTTAAACCAATGTTATTAGCGAAATATCGAGTCCTAACTACTGTAAATATGGGAGTAAAAATGTTGCACTTTCGTGCTTATCATAAATCAGGAAATCAATCACATGCTTAATCTGTGGGAGGCAGTTTTGGTTTAAAGTTTTCAATTTATTTGAAGCAACTCTTAGTTGGTGTGAGACCGTCTAAGGGAATCAATTGCGTGGAGTCCTGCTGGTACTTAAGAGGCGTAAGGAGCGCGACTATACCTGAATCGGTGGGAGACTGAGTTCGGGATCAACTACATTCCAGACCGAAGTTAACTGGTAGTAGGCTAGTGTCTGTAGCGGCTTAATACAATTTGGTGTTCAATCAGGACATGGTCTCGGGGTTTTTCAGGACTTGCGGTTTCCTCGTTAGCAAAATTTCTGGTGTCTGTGTTATTTCTTTTTCCGCATTATATTGTTTATCTTTATAATTGAAATATCACAGGTTGTGCATTGATCAATCACAGTAGATATGTAACACCCCAAGTTTTTTAGCATGGCGCATGCACAAATATGCGCTATGGCCTGGAATGAAGCTTCATTTAAAGATTTCGTTACTTATTAAAGGGAACATTGGCCTAGAGCCAATATTTCACAATCATTGTGCATTAGGCCAGAGAGGGCTGACCAAGCGAGTGGTTCGCAATCATTGTGCAACAGCCAGAACGAGTATTACGCAATCATCGTGCAACAGCCAGAATGAGTGGTGCGCAATCAATGTGCAACAGTCAGAACGAGTGGTGCGCAATCATTGTGCAGTATCCAGAACGAGTGTTGCGCAATCATTGTGTAATAACCAGAACAAGTGTTGCGTAATCATCGTGCAATAACCAAAACGAGTGGTGCGCAATCATTATGCTACAGCCAGAACGAGTGGTGCACAATCATTGTGCAGTAGCCAGAACGAGTGTTACGCAATCATTATGCAACAGCCAGAACGAGTGGTGCGCAATCATTGTGCATCAGTCCAGAGAGGGCTGGCCAGGAGAGTATTGCACAATTATTGTGCAACAGGCTAGTGAAGGCCATCCAGGTGATGTTGTGCAATTATTGTGCAACACAGAAGTAAACTCAACAATCATTGCCGGTTATTCAGAAATACATGGCAACGGCCTGGACTTGGGACTTGGTGAAGTCATTTTTCTCCCCTTTCCAAAGTTGTAGAAATTGCAAGTTAACATATATAGGGAGGGGTAGTTGGTTGGAGGTGCATATGCGTACTATGCGCCAAGTAAGCTTCATAGCTTAGCCAAAAGAATATAAATGATGCGTAAGCCTCATCTATAGTTGCGTAGCCTTGCGAATGGAGCATATGATGCGAAGGCATCACTATGCCACACTACGGACCTGATGATGCACAATTATTGTGCATGTTGACGGAACGGCCTATACGGACTAGGCCATTACCATTTTTGCTAGTCCACAGCCTTGCAAATGAGTTTGCTTAAGTTTCTGTCCCTTCGAAGATGAACTACGGTCTGTGCTTGATCCCTTTACAGTAGGGAAGACTACGCAACCGCAATGAGTTGCATTATTGCCGGTCCAGCACTTTGTCGCTCATATCATTTAATTATGAGATGATTGCGGCATACTGGCGTCTCATATCATCTGGCTCGATAGATCGACGCAAGAGATGATTGTGGCCAAACTTGATGAGACAAGTTGATGCAGATGAGCAAGCTATAGCCTATCCGGAGACTAAAAACCCGAGTGTCGTAATTTAGCTCAAGACAGGTCTAAATTGACTGAAAACGGCCCAACGATCAAGATGTGATCTATGTATCACGGTCTTGGAATTTTAGCCAAATTCCATCGTTTATGGCCTCAAAAGGCCATTTTTGCCGGTTTAGGAAAAGTTTTTTTTTTGTTTTCTTAATAAACCATTCGTGGAACAAGGGTAAGTTAGAACGGTGTGGAAGCTAATTTAGCCGCATCATGCTCCACGAGCATGCTTGCAAGAGAAAATGAGCGTGCATTTGCCTAGTGTTATGGCCTAGTTAGCAGCATAATAATGGCACATCTGGGAAGTTATGACATGCGCGCCCAGGCACGCCAGGCGTAACTTTTCCGGTCCGTCACAATTGGTATCAGAGCAAGTTCCGAGAAAACTCTAGGGACTGTGAGTAATAAACTCGTCAAGCGAGTACCTTCCTTAATAGAAGCTTAAAGTTGGAGAGTAAGCCAACTTTTACGCGGAAAGAGTTAGTAACTACTAGGCCAGTTACTTTGCGAATTGAGTTGATCTTGTTTAAGTACTGTGAGTTTGCCTGGCCTAAGTGGCACCCCACTTACGAGTGGAAATCTGGAAGACCGTATGGGATGGTGGGTAGACAATTGGACTGATCATCCCCACACGTTGGAACTGGCCAACGGTGTGCGTTGTCAGGCCTGGCTAGCATCCCACTTACGAGTGGCAACTTGGATGACCATCAGGGACGGTGGGCAACTGGATCCTGTTCCACATAGTATTACAAATTGTTGACATTTTGTGTGTCGGAACGGAAAATTACGCCTGGCGCGCTGGCCATAACTTCCCCGATGCGCCATTGATGAAGCTACGATCCGGGCCTTAGAACTAGGCAAATGTACGTCATTTTGCCCCTGAAAGCATGCTCGTGGAGCATGGTGAAGCTAACTTATATTCCACACTGTTCTAAACTTACCCTTGTCCGCGAAAGGGTGTAAGGCCATAAGGCCAAGGCCAATGCATATAGCATGCTTCACTGGCTTTGCCTCAATGTAAGAATTTCATCACTGAATTTCCTATCTAGCTGAGCAACCGTCAAACTACCGAGTAATGTCCAGGCATAGGGCATATGCCTTGGACTTAGGCATAGGCCGCTCTAAGCCTTTTGCTAATTCCCTACCTTACCCCGCTTACCAACTCTTTATAACTTGATAGGAAGTGTTGGCATGCAACTAAGCCTCATCAAGCTTGGCCACAATCATCCCTTGCATCGAGCTACCGAGCTTAGATTATATGAGGGGCCAACGTGCCGCAATCATCTCCCAAATAGATGATATGAGCGACAAAGTGCTGGTCCGGCAATGCTGCAACTCATTGCGGCTTCCTACGTACCCTTCCCTACTCTAAAGGGATCAAGCACAGAACGTAGTTCATCACAAATGGATAGTAATTTAAGCCAACTCAATTGCAAGGCTGTGGCCTAGCAATAATGATAATGGCCTGGTCCGTATAGGCCGTTTCGTCAAAATGTACAACGATTATGCATTATCGGGTCCGCGGCATGGCATAGTAATGCCTTCGCATCACATGCCCCATTGGAAAGGCTAAGCAACTATAAATGAGCATTAGGCATCATTTATACTCTTCCGGCTAAGCTATGAATCTTACTTGGCGCATAGTCCGCATATGCACCTTCAACCAACTACCCCTCCCTATATATGTTTTAATTGAATTTATACAGGTATGGAAAGGGGACCAAATTGACATGCCTGCTTCACTGTTCATGAGCAATGATTGCGTATTCGCATAATGATTATGTGTAATGATTGCGTATTCGCACAATGATTGCGTGTAATGATTGCGTATTAGCACAATGATTGCATGTAGTGATTGCGCGTTAGCACAATGATTGCGTGTGATGATTGCGCAACACTCATTCGGACATCCCTCTCTGGCCTGATGCGTAATGATTGTGCGATATTGGCTATAGGCCAATAGCTTTCATAATGCATAATGATTACGCTGCAAGCTCAAGGCCATCTACCCGACTGGCCTAATGCATCATTTGATGCGAGATTTGGCTCTTGGCCAAATGCCAAACACAATGCGCCATTTTGATGCGGTATTGTCCTTAAGCCAATATGCTTCTTACCACGTAACGGAATCTTTGGATGAAGCTTCATCTCAGGCCATGGCGCATCTTTTGGCATGCGCCATGCTAAAAACACAGGGTGTTACATCTTGAGTTATGAAAGAAGTAACTATCAAGCTTTATAGTATATTGCTTTCATTTTTGAATTCAAGGATTAGGAAGATATGAAATTAGTGTTTGATATTGGTTCTATTTACACTACCGTCAAGCTTTTTACTTTGAGACCCTGGACTGTTAGAAAACTCAATCTCAATGATAAAATCTGTACCAATTTGGGTTATGATTTATGGGGTACCTCCCTATATGTGTGATACTGAAGGCCTAGGTTTGATTACAAGCTATTTAGGGAATCCTTTATTTGCTGATGAATGTACAATAAATCAAGATAGATTAGCTTATGCTAGAGTATGTATAGAAATTACGTTAAATTCCATCCAGCATACCTCTTTTGATTGACGATAAGATTGCTTTAGATCTTCCAGTGAGTATCAGTTGAAGCCTTCTAAGAGTGATGCTTGTATTGTCTTTGGGCACTCATCTAAAGCACGGACTCCACAGAAAGTTGGCAAGACATTGTAGGTGGAATACAATGTGGAGATTGTGAATTCTTCTAGTTTAGCAAAAAAGATTACATAGTGGCAAAAAATGTTGGCATTTGGGATCGCGATAATGGGGTTATGACAAATAATCTAGTGCTCCATGGTTTGTAATTCCAATGGAGATAACAGTGGAATCAACAGTAACAAGAGTGCTTTATAGAAACCAGTTTTAGTGGAAAAAAGTACAACTAAATCTATAATAAGGACTACTTCATATTCTAAAGATCATATGCCTAAGAATACGTACGTCAGGGCAACATACGAGGGATGAAGTATTGATTGCTAAGAATCAGGACAAAAATGTTAGTGGTGGGCTAAAAAAATGGATGGTGCAGCAAATTCTTCAGAGAAAACTAATGGTTTTGGGTTAACTGCAATGTCCACTAGGGTACATACTTTAGAGAAAGGTGTTCAGGGAGAGTGGATAGAAGCTAAAGGTAAGAAATTTATCATCAAAAATTCCCTTATTCCCCAAAAGAATCCTTTCTTGATGGTCATTGTTGATACCTGAAAATTATTGTCCTTTAGCAGGGGTATGGAGCCCCTAAATGGGAAGCAAGCCCAACATAAAACATAGGGACTTTGGGACTAAGGTCCAAGTCCACTGAGAAGTATCCATAAAGGAGGGAAAGACAAGGGGGTAATTAATGGAAAAGGAGAAGGTTTTATTAGAAAGGAATGACATTAGTGGTAATTAAGGAGGTTTAGGACATATGGCATGATGTCATAAAAGGAAGAGATTTTGGGAAAGTCTATAAAAGGAGGTACATGGTACAATGGAAGGCAAGTTCTCCCTCATACAATTCCTAGAAAGTGTTGTCATTAGGTGTGATTAGGACGAGTAGAACCAGTATCATATTCACCCCTCAACATTTGGCGACCACACCCGGATGGTCGTGCCTAGCCCATCATGATACACCAAGGAAACACTAGCTCAAATGCGCTAAGAAACCAATCGACCCGCTAATTTCGATGAAGTAATAATGAAAGAAAATGAAGATAGTGAAGAGGAAATACTAGTACAAGGTGCGGTCACACAGCCGGCGATGCATGAACCCAAAAATGAAGAGGCGAGAATAACACAAGGAAAGCACATACAGCAAATAACTCAGACGTTGCACCCCCCGTATCTAACGCTACAAAACATACAGAAAGAGCTGAAGAGGCGCGTACGAAGGAAACATGAGTTAAAGAAATGGATAGAACAAGCTACGGCGGGAGACCAAGGTATCACCGAAGGAGCAGCAAAGAGTAGAGGATACAAGGATAACGAGCCGATGACGATGTCACCAGAAGCAGTGGCAAGGTACCTAGAGATAAACTACCGCGTAGTGAAGCAAGACAACTACGGATCCATGAGAAGTCCTTACCTAGAAAGTATCAGCGAGTACCAATACCCAGAGGAGTATATATCACAAAAATTCAGAGTGTACGACGGACAGAGGAATGCGCGGGAGCATCTTAGCCGATTTTTGTCAGTAATGAATGACATGGCCTCTGATAGAAAGCTATGCCTAAGATAATTCCCAAAATTACTCACAGGCACGACGTTCACTTGGTACGATAACTTAAAGGTGGAAAGCATAGACTCATGGTAGACCATGTCCACCCTCTTCCTCAGAATATTTTACTCATCCAAGAGAAAGATCACATCAATAGATCTGAGCAGGTGTGGCCAGCGGACGGGATAAGAAATAAAGATTTTTCGATTCCGACACTTCATATTAGACTGCCACGAGGACATCAGTAAAGGAGCGCTAGTCGAAACTTGTATACGCGGAATGACGCATGCCTTTAAGAGGAACCTGATCAACTTCAGATTCTAAACCTTTGTCGAACTGGAAGAAGCGGCAGAAAGGATTGCCGACTGTGTTGAAGAGGCGCATACAAATCACTCCTGGCACTACACAATCAACGTCGTATCTGAAATGCCAAGCAATATAAAGCCCAACGCTGGCAAGGAAAGGAAACACCCGTTTCGGACTACTGAGGGGAACATAGGAGGAAACAGATTGGCGAAACGAGACTTCAACCCTCCGCCTCCTCTGTCATGTAGCCGTGAATAGATAATCGAACTCCCGGAATAGTGGATAACGAAAAAGGAAATTAAGCTACCCCCGACAGTACAGGATATTAACAAGATGGACAAAAGCGCCGCCAAATACTGTCATTACCATCAAAGATTGGGCCATCCAACAATGGAATGTTTCGCCATTAGGAGCATTTTCGACCGCAAATGCGCAGCTGGAGAAATCGAAATAGCAGGGAAAGAAATCGAGAACGGCCCCCTTCTCCACCATTGAACCGTAATTGGGCTAGGTATACATAAAGTAAGCAAACTAGCAAGCAACAAGACCTTGCCCTTCCTTTCACAAACCCAGTAATAGGCAACAACTACCCATAACAAAAGGCAAGTTGTATCTCCTATTATGTCCCCTATAAATAATGATAATTTATAATAAAAAATGGAGGCGTCACAAAAGAAAACGTATTGGCATTACAATTTACAAAGGCTACGGGATGCCAAAGGCACACGATCGGCCGACGAATTTACAGAAGGCTACGGGATGCTAAAGGAACCCGGTCGGCTGATGAATATATACAAGAGGCTATAAGATGCCAAAGGCACCCTGTTGGCTGATGAATATACAACAAGCTACGGGATGCCAAAGGCACCCGGTTGGCTGACGAATATAGAAGAGTCTACGGGATGCCAAAGACACCTGGTATGCTGATAAATTTGAAAAACATCACGAGATTCCAAAGGCGCTCGCAAAACCACAAGGAGGAGTAGGCGCGTTTAGTGTATGCCCCACCCAACCCCACCAAAACAAAAGAAAACACCGCGGCCCATCTCAAAATAAGAGGGGACTAGGCACGTTTGATATACGCCCCACCCAATTCAGCCAATGCAAGACGAGACGCCGCGACTTACCAACAAAAAATATGGAGTAAGCGCATTTAATATACACCCCTCCCAATTCCGCCAAGGCATGACAAGACGCCGCGGCCTGTCTAAAAAAGAAAAGAAAGCGGAGTTGGCGCGTTTAACATACTCCCCATCCAATTCCACCAAGGAAAGACAAGATGCCGCGGCTTACCAAAAAAAAAAAAAGGGAGTATGCGTGTTTGATATACGCCCCACCTAATTCCTCCAAGGAAAGACGAGACGCCGCGGCCTGTCTAAAAGGAAAAAGAAGGAGATAAGGCGTGTTGAATGTATGGCCCACCCAACTCCGCCAAGGAAGGACGAAATGCCGCGCCTTATCCAAAAATTAAAAGAAGGGAGAGAGAAGGCACGTTTCATATACATCCCAGTGATCCCACCCAACTCCGGCAAGGAAAAACGAGATGCCGTGGCCTATCTAAAATGACAAAAAGGGGGAAAGTAGGGGCGTTCAATATACGCCCCACCCAACTCCGCCAAGGAAAAACGAGATGCCATGTTTTACCAAAAATGTAAACTCAATATAACCCCGACATTGCCAAATAGCGCGTTTTTGACAACATTCAATTGAATTAAATGTCTACATTGTATTGGAGACGATTTGAATCAAAAATTTGATCGAATAAGAAAGATAATTGAGTTACAGGACAGACTTGAGTTTTATACTCACCTGAATTCTTCTCTCGACTCTGGAACACTCTCACGTGCATAACACACGTTCACGATCTGTATCACTTACTATCTGTACACTCCACATTCATACATACACACAAACATTCATGCTATTACCCTCCCTCAAGCTCAAGGGGGCTTGGAGAGGCCAGTTGAGATTGACTCCACATTCACACACATACAAACACCCATTTATAATATGACTAAGTGGTGAATTGACAAAGAGAGACCCAACAAAGAGCAGTAGCAATAGGAGGTGGTGATGGAGTTGTTTCAGTAGGTGAAGTAGGTGTGATAGGAAAAACATTAAGGATACAGGCTGCAGCAATGACAGTTGAACCAGTAGGTGTTGTCACAGGTATAAATCACGATGGGGAATGTGGTTGCAGCAGAAAGTACAAGTACTAGAAATAAGCACGACATACCAAAGTATCCAGTAAGCCCAACAGAATGAGTATGCCTTGCAAAATCAGTTTGAAAGAATGCCAGTTGCGTGTAGATTATGTTGCAGCAGTAGTTGTTGTAGATAAAACCAAAGTAGTACAACATCAATGATAGTTGATGTAGTATTGAAAACGAATAACAGCTGCTGGAGATGTAATCGAAGTAGTTGATGCTAGAAGTACTTAGAGAAGCAGTATAGGGTAGCACACACATCTCATGACAAGCTCATACTCAGTACCATTAGCATCAAAAGAGAGTAAACTCCAACTGTAACAACATAAGTACATAACCTTCATGATCTCAGTATAAGTATGCACAATATAATCTCAGCTGGACTTGTATTATTCACTGTAAACAAAGCACAAACTGGAGGAACTGAGAAACACTTGCAGATCCTAAACAAGTAGATAATGAAACCTCAAAATAGTTGCAAAAGTAGATGAAACCACCAACATTGAAGAAACCACAGAGAATAACAATGCACCATCAAGATTTCTGCACTAGAGCTTGTGAACCAGAAGTATACTGTAAAGACAATGATGTTGATCCTCTTGCAAATGTATCAACTCCAGAAGTTGATCCCTCAGCAAATGTGTCAACAACTACAGTTGGTCCCTCTGAACAGGATCAACTACAATAATTGATCCAAAATATAGCAGTAGTAATTGATTAATAATAACAAGCAGCACTTGTAAGAAACTTGAGAACCAACTCATAATCCAACTTATTGTAAAATCTCATTGTAGTATACATGAAGTACCATTATTACGCAGTAAAAGAAAGGAAGAACAACTGAAAAGATAACTAAACCAGACTACATCAGAATTGAATGTAGACTCATCAAAGAGAACATCAGCCTGAACTTAATATAATTCACCAATTCCAATCCCATAATATCATCTCCAGTTTCATCATTAAACTTGCACGCCAACTCACTCATGAAAGAGGACTGTTCCAAATCCAATACCAATGGGATGAACTGATAACAACCAAATTAAGCACATATAGTGCAGCAAACTCTCATTCCATACACACATCAATACACATCTGTGATTTAAGAGGAGATTTTCCTCACTTTCAAGTGGAACAACTTTAAGCTTCTCTCTTATCTAGACAAGGTGTAGAGGAGATAGGCATGCTCAAACTTAAAAGTGACAGGTATCAGCACAAGTAGGACTTGATTAAAAAACTAGATGCCACAATTCTAGTTATGATGAAAAATCTTTTGAAGACAATATTGTTTGTTGTTGAGCTAGTGATGTAGAAGCTGAACACATGAGGTTAAAACTAAAGTAATCTAAAGATAGCAGTGGAGATTACCAGCAGAGACTCAAATGCTAGTTGGTGAGGTAAGAGATTTTAATCCATACACCAACAGGAAATTGAAACAACCAAGAGCTCAAACCCTAACACTGAATTTTAGATCTAAAATCATGCTTAATCCTCTTGACGACGTTGCAATACTAGCATCATGATCAAATACAACTTCACACTAATAACCATCATGAATCACAACTGCATACTAGTTCCATGAAAAATTCAAAACAAACTCTATAAACATCATTGATGAAATAAGAAGAACTCAAACCTTTTGATTCGTACACACCAACTCCAATACGAAATTCAAACGCAGAAACATCATTAGAAACACAAGATTCTTCAACACATTGGTGAGGACTGCCTTGAAGTAAGAATTTAGATCAACAACTTCTTAACCTTCTGCTGAATCCAATTGGTGGAACGACTTTAAGTTTTTGCCCTAACTAGACCTTGGTGTAGTCGGACTAAAACACGCTCAGACTATCTTGGCATCAGGAATCAAGAACAGCAGATCTTGATTAAGAAATTAGTTGCAAAAAACAAGCTAATTATGATGTAAAACTTTGTTTGGAGGTGAAATTAGAAGATGTTGAGGTAAGAAATCTAGATATGAGATTTAAATCTTTGTAAATAAGAATCGTAACTGTAGATTTTTGATGTAGAACAATTAGAGTTGTTGACGAACAACAATAGAAGAATGAAAATTAGGTTGAGTAGGAAAAGATTGGATCGATACCCCTAAGAAATTGATTCTTAGGTCTGATACCATGACAACATTCAAATGAATTGAATGTCTACATTGTATTGGAGACGATTCGAATCAAATATTTGATTGAATAAGAAAGATAATTGAGTTACAGGACAGACTTGAGTTTTATACTCACTTGAATTCTTCTCTCGACTCTCTAACACTCTCGCGTGCATAACACACGTTCACAATCTGTATTACTTACTCTCAGTACACTCCACATTCACACATACACGCAAACACTCATGATATTAGTTTACACAGAACAATTAGATACCCTGACGCGTAAATCGGAGGATTATATGCTGAATATGATAAACATAGAATTAACAATGATAAACACAGAGTTAACCAAAGAGGGCGTAGAACACAACACCCGAAATCAACACAACACAACAACATTCAACACAAACAAAATATCTAAAAAACAACCAAATACACAACAAATTTTCCAAAGGGAGTAAGTCGCGTGAAACAAATAACAGTAAAAGGAGAAGAAATGTAAGTAGAATGCATCAAGTAGACTGGAACTCAGACCATTCATGTCTCTTCTTATCAAGCTTCACGCGAACCTTCTCCTCCGCAACCTCCGCTTTCTTGGCTGCACTAGTCGCCGCTCCCGCACTAGCGATAAGTTGATTTAACGTCGCCTTCTTGTCTGAAGATACCTTAGAAAACTGAACCAGCTCTTTCTCCAATTGAGCAATTTTCCCCGGGAGGTGTATGCGCGGTTCATTACGATCTTTCACCTTCACTAATAACTCGTCCAACCACTCCACTGAAAATACAAGATTAATCGCTGATCGAGTGGTAGTTTCCCAACCGTGCAACACGCTCACATCAATAGGACCGTCCTTCATCCGCGTGAGTTGATCGGCTACCTCAAGAAGATTTTTGTTCATATAGCATAAAGTCTGCATGTCGATGAGACCCTCCTTCTCCATATGACCACTGCCACGCTCCACAACGTCCCTATAAGTGGCAACCATGGCAGATGGCACCCAAAAACCATGGACCAGCTTATAAGAGGTAGGATCAACACCAGCCTCGGCGGCATTTACCACCTTCGAAAAGAAAAACTTCGCATCCTCAGGAATTGCTAGCGGATCAAAAGTGTTGGGACGCTTCTCTGAATGACCAACTAATGCAGAATTACTACCATCTAACCGAGCGCGTTTTACAGACCCATCACTGCTAGGATTCATGTGCCTCCCACCTTCGATACTAGATCCCCCATATTTCCCAGTTTCCTTATGTTTATTACCCATATCCTGAAAAGGGGGATGTATGTGTATAAGAACGATAATATATATATATAACACGATGAGAAAGTGCTAACAAACATAAGGAGGCGCGGCTTATAAAGGAACGAAACACTAAAAAAAAAAAAAAAAAAAAAAAAACCAGGCGAGAAAGAGACCAACCTCAGGAATTAGAGGATCAAGCGGGGGATCACAAAGCTTTGGACGAGACGCTGAAGAGCTAGAAGAAGACCCAGAGTCACTTATAGAACCTGCAAAACAAAGAGTAAGCAACATTGTTAAGAGAAACTCAGATATATAAGTAGAGTAAAAAAGAAAGAAAATGGAGACAGAAGATGCCATTAAATAAAGGTACACATGTCGAACAGAGGATGAGTAAGTACCTTCATGATAATATGGTTGGGGTGCCACGTGGGCTGAGGACCAAGGTAGTCAATATCGGTGTACAGGCCGATATTAAAGGTTTTTATAAGATATCGGAAAAAAATCTTTACGATATTGAAAATATCGGAGATACGAAGGAGAAACGATAAAAACGCGTGTATCGTCCTGTACGGACCGATATATCGGTTTCACTTGTACACTGATAATATCGGTTTCACTTGTACACTGATATACCACTATGTATTTTGTCTTTTGATTATGATTTCTTAAACTTTTAGTTCAAGAAAGTAACTCCACTAATTTTGGTAACTTCATATATGATTATGGTAGATGTAATTACTGTAAATGTGATGTTAATGGGCTAACCGACATTGAATGCTTGGTTTCGTTGTTGATAGTATAAGTCTCTAATCAACCACCTCTTATTTTGTAAGGTTGAAGTATGTTTACTACAATTATTATTTTCCATTATGGTTATATCAAAAAAAAATATTTTGATAAATATAAATATTAAAAAAAATCCTAATGATGTATCGCCTATAAAAACATATATTATCATTTGTATAGGTGTATAGGACCCGACCGATACGATACCGATACATGATAATAACTACCTTGCTGAGGACCCACCTAAAACCGATCGATTTGACCCAGAAGGACTTAGCGAATGTATCATGTCACTAGGGGATTCCAGAGCCTGGCCCCTAATACAAAGGGTCTCTCCCCGTAAGGGATTAACGGATGATATGTGAAGGCGCGGAGACACCCAGCCAGCCCCTTTCGACAACTTGACTCCAAGGCTTTGCACAAGATTCACGAAAGAGGGAGTTGGACTACCACCAGCGCCTTTCTGGGACTGAGAAGGACTAGTCTGCCGAGCTTGTACAGGATGTAGACGAAAGACATCAATAGAAGAACAAGGGCGGGAAACGGACAACTTAGCCGCTTCCCGTCTAGCATTCTTAGCAAGGCTCTTCTCAGACCAATCATTCTCAGGTATGTTGATATACTCCTCCATCAAGTAAGAGGGCGCCTTCCACCCCACAGGATTGGATAAAATAGCTTCCTGAGAACACAGTACCCACTACAAAAAAAAAGGGAAGAGAGGAGGAAACATAGCAAAAACAAGCAAAGGAATTAACTGTGTCGCCGGAAAATTAGCAGCAAGCCTGGGGATATGGATACTAGGAAGTTTCCGGTTGGAAAATGGATTTGCCCCTTTTTTTCTTCATTATGGGTTCATGACCCTCAAGGGGATCCCAGGAAGTTACCAGCGGGTCCATAGGGAGATCTTTGGTGACCGATTTAAAACCATTTTCCTTAGCCATCAAGCTTAACCCGACCAGACGCGTGTAATATCTGGACATCCTCAAAAGACAAATCAGGAGGAGGATCTGGGTCACGTAGGAGAAAGTTTAGGCTCGGCAACGAATGAGAAGCTGATACTATGAGCCATCTCGGTAATTTCCAAAGGGCGCTCAGGAATAGGCTGCTGGAAATAAAAATTAATCCCTCGATCGCTCAGGCGCGTCGGTTCCTTGAAGACAAAATGATCAAAACTAGCAACGATATCTGTAATAGCGGAGCCACTCCAAGGCGGGAAACTAGGAGGAGCCCCTTGATCGAACCCAACTTGTCGAGCTGCACGGTCAGGGTTATAGGACATAGCAATGAACTTACCAGCGTAAAAACCAGGGAGATAACCAGGAAACACCGTCATCATCGAATCAAAATCCGACTCTGACAGGAATTGTGTCGAATCCAGTTCCGTACCTTCCAGCGGTGAAGTAAAATCGTAATGCGCCGGACCCGAACGATCGTCGTGGTCAGGAAAAGGCTTGAATCTCTTGTCTACATCCATGAATTTAGCTATATCACCTTTGGGCACTTTCCCCTTTACTGTTATAAAGAGCCATCCGCGGATAACCATAGGTGACAACGGTCTTATTAATGGTGCCATCATCATGTTCAACATCCTCCTCACGATAAACTGCTAAAACATGAGGATCGGGAGCATACTCAGGAAGGAGTTCCCAAGACCACGCTAATAGACGCATTTATGTGTCTATTTTCATCTCTTTTATGTATAGTGTTAGTACCCATTTTTGTACTAATTTTGGTATTTTATCCCTTGTAGGTGTTTTTGGAAAAATAGGCTTTTGTGGCAAAATTGGTTCGAAAAGTTGTTAAAGGCTCCTGGGAGGACATTTGCTATTCGTACTCTCATTTTGGATAAGGGGGTAACCCATTTCCAAGCAGCTGCTAAGCACATACCGGGTCTGGATAGGGGGAGGTCACATTTCTTTACATTTTCAAAAACAGAAAATTGACGGGAAAAAATTCATGAAAACAGACGGATTTTGGGTTGGATTGTTGATCGATTTTTATGGAGATTAAAGGGCTGAATTTGATTGGGTTCGTTCCTATGGACCTAACAGGCGAGGTAAGGGTGTTGGAATGGATCCAAAGTGGCTAGAACTCGAATTGGAGGCGAAAAAAAGATTAAAAATATCACGGTTTATTTTGGGCAAGTTTTTTGGATTATTTATGGAAACTTACGTGAAGAAGAGGAAGGAAACTCTTCTTAGAGATTTGTTTCTATCACAGGAAGAGTTTGGACAGCTTGGATTGATTGAGAAGACGTGCAAGTGATGAGAAAAAGGAATTATCGTGATTTGCTGTGGAGGAAAAAAAGAGATTTTTTGGACGGATTTAGAGAGCCTGTGGTGTATAAAAAGGTTTGGACGAGTCTTAGGAAGGTAACCAAGACCTTAGGGGAAAGTTTAGAGCCTTAGAGAAGCCAGAAAAATCATTAGAAGAAGATCGGGTTCTGCTGCTGCTGCTGTTGCCGGAGAAGACGAAGAACACAGAACAGCGGAAA
>JAJJMB010017986.1:4861746-4923282 GCA_023531105.1 Papaver atlanticum | reverse complement strand
TGCTGCTGCTGTTGCCGGAGAAGACGAAGAACACAGAACAGCGGAAAAAGTAAGTTGCAGAGGCAGACTTATTTTCAGTGACAACGAGTTACGGTCGCATCATCCTGTAGTCACCGAAGCCCTTCAGCAACGATTCCGTCCTCTGTATTAGACTTTCAGCGACTACAGTATACCCTTTTCTCCCTTGTAATCAATTTTTGAGCCATAAACATGTATTTTGAGAACACGATTAATATGAGGAGCTAAACCCCTTAGCCGAGGCGACGGAGGAAGCCATTGTTCCATGAAAAGTGGTATAGTTCTATTTTAATTATTTATTGCAATTATTTTACATGATTATTTGCATAGAACTTAAAAGAAAAATTGATTTTTATTGAGTAGTTGTGAGTTGTTTTGATGGAACATGCTAGGTTTTAAAACTTTTGATGTTTCATGCTTTGTGATTACAACTACTACTTCAAAAATCTATTAGAGGCAAATATTAGAATCACTTTAAAGAAGAATATTACATGAATATTGATTAGAGTTTATCAATTAATTGGTCAATGATGGAATCCAGAGTCTCGGTATTTTCTTATTATTGTTGAAACAATTTTATTTAATTCTCAAAAATCCTTCACAAGCCCGAGTTGAACGAACTTTACTCACCACTTTCACTACAACTTAAAATTCACATCACACGCTTGCATGAAAGAACATGAATATAAGTCTCAACCTTATGAATAGCATTAACTATGCGAACGTCGTGGTAAAACAAATCCAAATGATGATATAGGCCGCCCAAGAACATTGGCGCAAGGGGAAAAGAGACGCCCCGAGAAAATAGCACAACCATCGGTACAAGCTCGCTTTTGATAGTATCCTGGGACTGTATTAGAACACATCATAACAAAGCCAAAACAAAATGTAAGCCGCCAACTCGACGTGGGGGTTCTTATCTTTCCTACGGGGAGGCATAACCTTTTTATCAACCAATTGCGGAGCCCAATACTTGATCCAAAGAGGGAAGGAAGCGCGTCGATTGCATTTGACGACCAATTCAGGACTTTTCCGTGCTGAGGGAATTGGTGAGCTATGAATTGCTTCATAAGCACGGGTAGAACCGGTGAGCAAATGCTCTCCCGTGGGGCGCGACAAAGAAGGCTTCTTATCCTCGACTTCTTTGGCCTTTCCTTTGGCGGTAGGCGATGGTTTCCCCTTCGTACTAGCGCTTGCAGCCTTTCCTTTGTTTTCCCTCCTTGTCGGCAACTGATCTTTCCTCACTTGCTCGTTGCGAGAATCATCCTTACAATCTAGAAGATAAGCCCATAACTCCTTGTCCTCGTCATTTAGAGCTTTGAAAATAGCTGCCTCATCATACGAATGACTATCATGAATAGGCAATCCCGTTAGAGCGACTACGTCCTCTAAGACTCACACAAAAAACAAGGTATGAACAAAAACGCCCAACGACAAAAAAGCCGCGTCATATCACGCCTGCACCTAACTACTTCTCGCTTAAGAGACAAGTTTATAGCTTCCTCGACACCTTCCGAACGAAGGGCGGCTACATGATTCGGGTTGGAGCGGATATAACCCGAACCCAAAAAATATTGTAGCAGCAACAGGAGGTTTTGTGCTTGTGTTCTGCATAATTTTAAAAAAATATATATAACTGGTTAAAAGTCATAAATAAAATAGTGATAAAATGAATATGAGATTAAGTATACTGCTGTTGTTAAGCATTTAAGACAATGAGACATGGTCTGAATTTTAAGTAAATTGACCCAATTTCACCTTAGTAATAACACAATCCTGGTGATGGAAATAATGTAAAAGTGCCAAAGGCTTCAATTCATTATCAAAAGTTAAAGTATGCTAATGTTTGGTGAAGCAATGCTCATGTTTGGTGAAGCGCTTGCAGCCTTTCCTTTGTTTTCCCGCCTTGTCGGCAACTGATCTTTCCTCACTTGCTCGTTGCGAGAATCATCCTTACAATCTAGCAGATAAGCCCATAACTCCTTGTCCTCGTCATTTAGAGCTTTGAAAACAGCCGCCTCATCATACGAATGACTATCATGAATACGCAATCCCGTTAGAGCGACTACGTCCTCTAAGACTCACACAAAAAACAAGGTATGAATAGAAACACCCAACGACAAAAAAGCCGCGTCATATCATGCCTGCACCTAACTACTTCTCGCTTAAGAGACAAGTATATAGCTTCCTCGACACCTTCCGAACGAAGGGAGGCTACATGATTCTGGTTGGAGCGGATATAACCCGAACCCAAAAAATATTGTAGCAGCAACAGGAGGTTTTGTGCTTGTGTTCTGCATAATTTTTTTAAAAAAATATATAACTGGTTAAAAGTCATAAATAAAATAGTGATAAAATGAATATGAGATTAAGTATACTGTTGTTGTTAAGCATTTAAGACAATGAGACATGGTCTGAATTTTAAGTAAATTGACCCAATTTCACCTTAGTAATAACACAATCCTGGTGATGGAAATAATGTAAAGGTGCCAAAGGCTTTAATTCATTATCAAAAGTTAAAGTATGCTCATGTTTTGTGAAGCAATGCTTGTGAAAATTTTGGGCATAGGATTGGTGATATTAGCCTAAACCTTTTCACAAGTCACAGTTTTCCTAGAGTTTTCACTATGATTGTCATCAACCACCATAGAAATCCCACATTTTAACATTGAACCCTATAATACACCTATGATTTTAACTCCAAATAGAAAACAAAAAATAGGCCGGAGCAAAAGCTTCCATAGAGAAAGTGCATCCGCCACTTCTAACAACAATGAATCTCAAGAACAAGAAGTAGTTTATTAGAATGATTAATCAAGAACAACAAAAGAAATCCAAACTCCTCCACCTGCTACAGTGTACTTAGAGATTCGGGTTGAATTTCCTTAAAAATCAAAAAGATGATTTCCGATAGATAGAAGAAAAGATTTGCCTACTGACAATTCTACTTCCAAAAACCGATTTCACAAAGAACAGATTAAAGGAAATAGTGATGATCAAGAAGAAAAAGAAGAGAGAGACTCTATAATGAAAGAGAGTGAACTTCACAAGCTTTATTGGGATGGTAATCCTAGAATCTCTAAGGATGAATAAAATCTAGGTAGAGCTTGTAGGTCTCTAGTGAAGAAAAAAGGGTAATTGTTGTGTTTAAAGTCTGGTTTTATCCTGTTTGTGCCTGTTGTTTGCTTTCCCTAGGCATGTTGTTGCAGTAGTGTTGTTCCTTTGTTGTTTTTGGAGGCTTTGACTTCAATAGAATCCCGCCTAGGCGTCCTCAACCTGTACTTCTTTTGTTACTTTTCAATAAACTTTTAGCCTTTTAAATAAAATAAATAATAATAATAAAAAAAAAACATGTGTTATAATGTAAGGTGGCAATCCCGGAAAACGGTCACTATATTCATTACCTCACCTTGTAATTAAAAAATCCCAAAGTACATTCACTATATTCATCAGCCTACCTTGTATAGTAGTTTACACATGTCTAACACCAACAGAGTGCAAATGATGATAATTAGGAATTTCTACATGTACACACATGAGTTGAGCGGCATAATGCTGTAAATTTCCATTTCAATGGGACTGCCAACTATAATGTGATTGGGAAGTTAGCTTTAATAGATGTGATATGAATGCTTATATCCTTTTCACGTACACAATCGAGATAACAATAATTCTTCATTATTAGATATGCCAAACTCCACTTATAGACGTAACACAAATTAGGATATTGGGTGGAATCCACTTCGTAGAGACCCATTTATGGGTGCAAAAAGCACAGAATCAAGCACAAGATCGATAGGGCAACAATTTTACCATCGTTTCAGGACAGCCAAATTTCAGTGAAGTCATTATGAGCCATGTCTTAGTAATGTAAAGTGGTACTTATAATTGAAATTGGAATGTAAAATTGTAACAAAACACCATGAAACAAAAGTAACCAACCTTCAAATGATGCTTCTTCTACCCTTAAAACAAGGAAGATACAAAGATTTGAGATTCTTCTCTACTAATCTTCAAATTTCTACCCAATTCTAAAATTGGAAACTTGAAGATAAAAGAGGTATCTCTTACAAATTGAAATTTCTACCCAATTAAAAATTGAAATAACAAAACGATGGAGGCTCTTCTCTTAGTAAGAATTAGGGTTCTTACACCTCTTTTCTTACAAGCAAAACTTGGCCTCTAAAGTAAAGCTAGGATTTTACAATATATAGTAGAGATAAAGATAAGTTGGGAAATAAACCAAAAGAAGTGGGTAAAATGGAGAACATTAATTAAAGGGTAGAAATGGTACTAGTATTTCATAAATACCACTATGCATCAACCTCCCCTTCGAATTATCATATTCTTCATCTGTGTCGTTTTGCCCTAATACAAAACCAAGTGAATTGATGCAAATAAGAAACTCAATTATCATGCCTCGGCGAAAACTTGTCTTGGCAGTTGACATGCTATAATGCTATGTGGTCCCAAAATAAAATGAACTCATTAATAATTACAGTTCCTCCCTTCTTGAAAACTACTCGACCTCGATTTCTTCCTTTATAGTTACTCACCAAGTCTAACCTCTTTTGGAGTGCATACCCAAGAAGCAAAGAAACACCAAGTAGCTCTCCCAATTTTGCACGGTGGCTAGCGCCATGATATTTATCTTCAAAGGAAACCCAAATTGGATCCACATAAGGTAAATTCTCATTTATTTTGCTAGTACTTGATAAATAGCTTGTTGTTGGGTGAAATTTTGTTTCAAATTTCATCTCTTTAATGACATTTTCGGATACGGCATAAACATAATAAACAAAATCATTAACAAGCTTGCTTACCTTTCTTCCCATGGTACAAGTGGTATGGAATGCATCACGCATTGTCCCTCGATCGCTATCGTCAAGTTCAAGTATGGAGTATTCGTTTATAACACCCAATCTTTGTATTTGATAACAAGTGATAAACTCTTCTTTTATTTCTTCATTAGGTTCTTCATCAAATATGGGTAGCAACGTAGAATCAAAGTAAACATCATCACCAATCTCACCATCCACACAACTTGATAAAGTATCAAACTTTGGTGGAAACATTTTATCAAACACCTCGTGGGCAACTTCTTGATGCTCATACCCACCAATGAAAATTGAACTCTTTAACTCCACTTCATCTTTATAGTCATTAGAAAGTTCAGATGAGTCCATATAAAGACTTTCCAACTCCTTAATATTCTCTTCTACTAATTAACACATTTCATCAAACATCTTGTGTCTCATTTTATTCAACCATTCCATCTCCATTTTCAATCTTCTTTTTGATCTAATGAAAAGGTTTTACCTATTTCCTATCCCCGTTTTCCCTATTTCCCATCCTTTTAGAATATCTAAAATCAATTTACTTTTCAATTCTGGTTTTTCCTATGTACCACCTATAATAGTCAAATTGACTATAACTATTACCATTTTAGTTGTCTTCTCATTAACCTCTCTTTTTTATTAAACAAACAAAAATCTATCAAGTTAGAAATCCTAGGATAGATTCATATAATTATTAATATTCATATTCATACTTATTTGTTGTCATTTAGTTCGCCAAAAAGTAGATGAACTAATCGGCGATTAATCTATAAACCATTATGGAAGATTTTATTATGGTAAACATAAGAAAGAGTATCGAAACCCTAGTCCAATCAAATATCCAAGAAGATTATGTTACTTCTATTGAAAACCCATTTTGTGAACAAGGTTTAGAGGTTAGTAATTAACCTAATTAATCACCCATGTTTGTAAGTTTTTTTTTTTTAGTTTTCAGAAAAACCGTTGCCCAGTTATGAACGATCATAATGATCTCAGTTGTCCAGCTACGGGCGACTACAATGGATAGTGGTCGTCCAGACTCTGACGACCATAAAAGAAATTTTCCTGATAACATATTTGTTCGAACTTTCCGTGGTCGGCAAATGTCATACAATTAAAGGAGGCTTCTACCATTCTTAATATGACAATTAGAGGTTGTCTGGACGACAAGAATGTAGTACTCGTTCAGATACTAGTGATTGGTGGTGGTCGTGGTCGTCCAGATTCGGACGACTACACTTTTTACTTTTCCTGGACAGTATTACATTTTAACTTTTTATCTTTTCCATGTTCAAAAGCTTCCTGGAGACTACAAGTTTTTCCATCGGTAAGGACAATTTGGTATAGAGAATTAATACTGCTTTGCATCTAATAAACAAAAACGAATGAGTTTAGAATTTCCATCTCATAAATAATAACAAAACATGATATAGGGCATGAAAAAGAAAACACAGAGAGAGAGCACGGGGAGGAGAGATGAATGGCGATTCGGAGGGTCACTGGATTTTGGTTTCCGGAAAAGAAACAAAATCAAAAGGGAAGGAAGAGGTGGGGAACTATTATTTATAACAATACTATATCTTTTTGCTTTTTGATTGAGGAAAAATACTTTGAGATTTGGGGTAACTCAAATCCTTCTATAATTATTATCAGAGAAATTGTAGGGGAGGTAACTCCGTTAGCAAATTAGGGGGTGAGTGGATCATGAAGACTATTCTTAATGAAATCATTCATTTGAAATCTCCAAAGGGTTCCTAGTTATTTAAAGAGAAGAAGGATCACTTCTCTTTATCAAAGGATGGAAACAAAGGAGGAGAATTTATTAGGTTATTTGTTCCAGATTCTAAAGAATTTTTCATCATTGCTTCTCCCAATGGAAACGTGATTACCTAGATTTTTTTTTCTGGTTTAGTCATATGTTGGTTCTATTGGTGAGTGTAAATAAAAATTCAGAGATAGGATTTATGACATATGAAAATTTATATGAGTGGTACTTAGGATAATTGGGGATAAGAACTAAGATGGATGGGAAATAGGGAAAATGGGGATAGGAAATACGTAAAACCTAATGAAAAAATATAAGATTGAAATACCCAATTTGAACAAACTACCAGGCAAAAGAAACACAACAAAAATACTTGATGATGATATTAATATTCTCTACTGACAATTAATATCTTTAACGAATCTTCGCCCAAAAAATCTAAGGAAAACACTTGATACCAACTAATGTAAGGTGATACTTATAATTAAAATTAGAATGTAAAATTGTAACAAAATACCATAAAACAAAAGTAACCAATCTTCAAATGATGCTTCTTCTACCCTTCAAACAAGGAAGATACAAAGATTTGAGGTTCTTCTCTACTAATTTTCAAATTTCTACCCAATTCTAAGATTGGAAACTAAAAGATAAAAGAGGCATCTCTTACAAATTGAAATTTCTACCCAATTACAAATTGAAAATAACAAAGTGATGGAGGTTCTTTTCTTAGGAATGATTAGGGTTCTTAGTTCTTACACCTTCTTTCTTAACAAGCAAAACTTGGCCTCTAAAGTAAAGCTAGGGTTTTACAATAGTAGAGACAAAAATAAGCTAGGAAATAAACCAAAAAAACCTAGCATTTTTAGGGGCGACTCCAAAGGAATTAGGGGCGAATTTTTTTATTCCCAACCCATAGATGTGGTTATGGGATGTCCTAATAGTCGGAAAATACCTATATGCCCTTTCATAATTGGTAGTTTAGTATTGGTTTTATCCACCGATTATGACTGTGTAGCTGTGTTCTTCTCTTCTTTGTTTTGAGATCACAATCGGTAGATAATAAACATCATGAAACTACCGATTGTGAAAATAGAGATATTCAAAATTCTATTGGTTTTTGAAAATTTTGAATATCGGGCAATTACTATAATCGGTAGATAATGAACCCCACGAGACTACCGATTGTACAATCGGTAAGCAATAAGCATCATGAAACTACCGATTTTGAAAATAGAGAAATCCAAATTTCCATTGTTTTTTGAAAAATTTGAATTAGGGGCTACTACCATAATCGGTAGATAATGAACATCATGAAACTACCGATTGTTCAATCAGTAGGCAATAAACATCATGAAACTACCGATTGTGAAAACAGAAAAATCCAAAATTCCATTGGTTTTTGAAAAATTTGAATTTGGGGCTACCACCATAATCGGTAGATAATGAACATCATGAAACTACCGATTGTACAATCGGTAGGCAATAAACATTAAGAAACTACCGATTGTGAAAATAGAGAAATCCAAACTTCCAATGGTTTTTTGAATTTTTCAATTTGGGGCTACTACCACAATCGGTAAATAATGAACATCACGAAACTACCGATTGTACAATCTATAGGTAATAAACATTAAGAAACTACTGATTGTGAAAATAAAGAAATCCAAACTTCCAATGGTTTTTGAAAATTTTCAATTTGAGGATACTACCACAATCGGTAGATGATAAACATCATTAAACTACCGATTGTATAATCGGTAAATTATGAACATCACGAAAATTTGAAAATTTACTACCGATTATGTTTGTATGGAGAATTCGAAAATTTAAGGATTTTGGCACAATCCAATTTTGGGGTTACATTATAATCTGAAGCCAATTAAATGTCATTTTCTACAGATTATAGATACACTTTGGCTCAGTAGTTTACAATCGGTAGATATGGTACTCCATTCTCTACCGATTCTGGGTTGTTCTCAATTATGCGAAAATAGAATTTCCTCTATATAAAAAATTACTCCCGATCGTGAACTTAACTATCGATTATTAAGAGTAGTTTGGCCATTATAAAAAACGGGAGATAACGGGTGGCTTCATTTTAGGTTTTGGTAACCCTTTTTTGTCTTACTAGTCGCCCCTAATTCTTTCGGGGTCGCCCCTAAAAATGTCAGGCAAAAAAGTGGGTAAACCAAAATAAGCTAGGAAATAAGCTATGAATTAACGGGCCGTGAGTTATAACCCCAAAGGTGTCACTATCCATCCACAAAAAACCCATCAAAACAAAAGTAACACAAAAACCCCAAATAACAAAAGTAACACAAAAAACCCAGAGGTGCTTTTGTCACCACTACTAGCAACCAACACCACATCCACCAACAAATACTAGCACTACCATCTGTTGAAGCATTTGTGATATATATGCACCACCTTGAGGGAGAAATATATGGAGTAAACAAGTGATTTGTAATCACTTAGGAAAGGACAATTGTTCTTAAACGTTTAATCTAACGAAAGAGTAAAGCATTGACTAAGGGGGAGAAACATATCATATGATGATTGTACTTATTTGGACTACAAAGGGAAATAACAAAGATGTGCGGACTAAAAAACTACATATCTTACCTTTAGGAGGAGCATTAGATTTTTTATTTAAATGTCAACAACGACATTTATGGATTGAATATATGCAGGGTATTGTGATGTTGAAACTTGGAATCAAGCGTATGTATAATGAATTTTTGTAATTTTTTTATCCATATGATTGTAAGAGTTTTTTCACTAAAATTGACAAAGGGGGAGATTATTAGAGCATAGCTCGGTTGAACCCACCAAGCATTGGTATGTCAAGTTTGGTTGTCATATTTTAGTGAATCAAAACTCAATTAAAGAGTCGCTTGATTATGTACTAGAGACAACTTCGTATAGGGTAGGATAGAAAGCTTAGGATAATGAGACATACAAGTATTACTCGAAGACTTGAAGAATGTGAAGAAGTAACAAGCTACATCGACGACATCATCCTTCCTCTTGAGGTTGGTAATATTTTGACTTGAACTGTTTCATTCCCAACGTATCTTTCAAGTCGTGTTATATTGAAAACATAACTGCGAAGCTGTGAATGATTATACTCTAGTAGACATAGTGTTAAGGAATTACAATATGAAGTATAACGCTTATCTTTTGAACTTCGTATATAAGACATCGACATAATCGTATTCTCTTTGTTTCATTAGCTTATTTCATGGAGTAATTCCTTAAATTGTTAAAAATTGGTAGAGATAGTCATCTATCCGGTCAGGAAGCATCGAAAATGAAGACGAGAACTAGTTAGGGAATGTTGAATGATTACTGCAAAATTGTTGTTCAAATTCATCCTTCTGCGAGTACTAGAAAATTGCGGGTACACAGAGATGAAATTGTGGGATTTAACCCGCGATCAATATATCATTTTTTGGATCGAGGGAAGATAATTTTTGTGAAGAAGAATCAGGGGATAATAATCTATTCCCAATGGAAATGAAATTTCAAAATAACTAAAATCTGAAAAAGCTTACAAATACGATACCGGAGACGGCAATCGTAATGATAAGAATGAAAAAGTTGAAGCGCAGGTTGAAAATACCAATCACATGTGATTTTTTACAATGAACACCACGAAAAATGCAAGTGAAGCCTCGTTTATACCACATTCAATATCACCTCCACTGGCGTTGTCTAACACCATTATCCCATACATAATTACAGTCCATGGGATCAAAGTGAACTTCGCTAATGATTTAGATTCATCCAATACGATTTCTCCAACCAAGTTGACGAGAACTCCTGTGACACAAATTCTGACAAACACCCTGAAAATCACCTCCCACACTGAAGTCGGCGCAGAACTTGTAGTCCAGATTGAGAAATCAGGTTTGGACGCACTTTGAAACATTACAATACACCCAACCATCACTACCACAAGGATAACAAAAGGTCCCAAGGTACAAATATCATGCGTATCCTTATTAGCCAACCGAATGATGCCATTGGTAGAGAAAATCGCAAAAGAAAATGTACCTTAGTCCCCGTCCTCCAAATATGAACTCCAACCCACGTCCTCCAAATCTGAACCCCAACCCTCGTCCTCCAAATCTTCCCAGAGATGGACCTCAGTATGTCTAATTGGACATCTGGGTCTTCTCTTTTCTTTGTCACGTTATGAGTTCATAGGAGGATTGTTTTACCCATTATGTGCACATCAATCGAGACTGATGGATGAAAGAGATGGGGTTACTAAGTTTTTTGTTGTTATTAATAGTAAAGTATTTTCATTTCAAGATTCTTAGAGATGAAGATGATATAACGTCAAAAACTTAGGAGATTTTTGAAGGGTCATTTAATAAAGTGTCCCCATTTTTAATCACTATTTATTTTTTTGTCCGTTTTTTTCTAACCTTTTCATAGTTGTCCTTTCTTTGACTTTTTCTACCTTGTTTTTTTCAAAACCCAGTTAACGACTGTTAACTGACAAGTCACAATGCTTTAAAGACTGAAACTGACCAAAAACCCCTCAGGTTTAGAGAAACTAACTGTGGTTAACACTAACCAAAATGCAGAAAAGAAACCTGAAACACTAACCGAAATGCAGTATCAATAGCAGTAAGTATAATCAAAGGAAACTTGTAATCAACATGAAAAATATAATAACTAACCTAATATATTAATTTGAAACTTAAGATTTTCACTGCAAGTCTGTAAGACATCAATAAGTCTAGCAGAATCAACAACAACCCATAACAAGTCTTGCAGTTACCTAAAAACCCATAATAAGTCTACCAGATACTACCTAAAATAAACAAACCATAGATAGCAATACTAATAAGTTCTGATATGAAATAAACAAACTAGATAAGGAGAAACATAGAATCTGGTTGAAGAACTCAGATTACTTCTTCTGCTTCTTAGACTGTGGCTCCTCCAATGTGAAAAACTGCTTGAAAAATTGTCTAACATTTCCATTACTACCAAAAGACTGAGTGGAGGCTGCAAATGAGGTTGTCTTCCTTGGTCTGCCTCTCTTCCTAGTACCACTGGTTTGTCCTCCATGTAGGTCAGTTGTAGTGAAATTTACACCATCTACCTCAGTTCTTGCCCTTTTACCTTTAGGATTAGATCCAACTTCACCCCCAGCACAGGTTCTAGAATTGTGTCCAGTTTTCTTGCACTTGGAGCATGATCTAGCTTTCCTTTCATGGTGTGGTTCATCATGAGCCCTCCTCCTATTGACTCTCGGCCTACCTGCCTTCCTCATCAGTAGTGGAGGCTCAACTCCTGGATATGTATCTCCAAGATACATCAATAACTGTTGTTAAGAGACTTTAAAAGAAAGAAATAAGACGAGAATAATAAATAATAAAAAAAACATTATGAAAAAGATATATAAAATACAAAAACATAAGGAGCACTTAACTGAAAACATAATAAACTAAGAAATTATGTACCTGTACCCAGTCCTCTCCGTCTTCTAAAGGTACAAAGTCATGTGCATATATGGCTCTATAATACTGGACAGAATAAAACTTGTTACAGTACCTACAATAAAAAAAAACTATCATTAAACCTCAGGAAGCCAAGTGAAATGAATGAATTAATGAAAGGAAAAAATTAGTTAGACCACTTACTCAATCCACTTTGGCCTCATGGGTGTAAATACACACACAACGTGTTGACAAGGAAACCCCCTCAATTTTCATTGCACGCAGCTGCAAGTTTTGTCATGAAGGTTGACAATCATGACCTTCTGGGGAACACTAGTAACCTCGTATAGTTTTCCAATCACTGATGGTTGAACCTTAAAAGTGTTGGTTAACTTCATCATCTTTCCTAGCAACTTGACGGCTGATGGAACAAGTGCATTATCATCCCATCTTGCACTGTCATGCTTTCTCTTATGCCACATTCCCATAACCAACTGACCATACATCATTCCCAATTTTGTAATTGGTTTGTCCCTCAATTTTTTGATCATGTTATTGAATGACTCAGAGAAATTATTGTTAACATGTTCACAACAGCTATTTAAGTCAAAAAAAGCCCTAGACCAACTACGAGGGTCTTCCTCCATCAAATAGTTCATAGCATCAACGCTCTTAGTCAACAGGTCATTCATGTGTTCCTAACAACCATAAAGATGAAATAACAAATTAACAAGTAAGATTAATATAGTTGCTCAAATAGGTTATTCATGTGTTTCTAACAAGCATAACAGATAACAAGATTCATAATTCATTACCTTGAAATGTCTAACTTTATAGGCTTTGGCAGCATTCCATACAATGTTATGCAACTTAGAGCCTCTAAAATGTGTCTTGAAGTTCTTCAGCATATGCCTACAAAGGAAAGAAAAGAAAGAAAAAGAATAAGTGTTCGTGAACATTTGAGGAAAGTGTTAATAAACATTCGAAAAAATTATTAATTACCCAAACAACAATGTAAGAGTGGAAAGTACCTCATGCAGAATCTATGAGGACATCCAGGGAACAACTGATGCACAGCTTCAAGCAATCCTTTTTGCCTATCGGAGATGAAATTCAAAGTCATGGGATGTCTGGTAATTGCTGGAGCAAGATGCTTAAGGAACAATCGCCAATTCTCAAAACACTCATTCCTGCAAACCATTATCCCCAATGGGATTAACCCATTCTGGCCATCAAGAGCAGTGGCAGCTAGTAATACACCCCCACATTTACCATTTAAATGACATGCATCTAAGCCTATCACGGGTCTTCCTGCATCAAGAAACTTACCTCATTGGTGCAACAAACGAAATTTTCATGGACTCAAAGGCATGATCAACCTTCCCATATGTATAAGTATCAATAGAACCCTCATTTGTTATACTAACCATCTCACAAAAGCTTGGTACCTTCCTATAGCTTTCTTCATAATTTCCATGCAACTTCTCTAAAACTCTGTTCCTTGCTTTCCATGCAACATTGTACGGAATACTTGTGTTGTAAGACATGTGAAATTCTTGTTGAATGTCAGCTGCCTTTGGAACTCCATCACCATGAGATGTCCTCATCTTATCTAGAACATGCTCGGCAACAAAATTTGGATCAGCTGACCTATTTCTTCCATAAGGATCACCAACACAATAATGGTTCATGTTCACACCCCTAACTGTAAAAGTCTTCTCATTTTGGAACTGCCTAGCATATACAAGAAATGGACATTCATACTCACGTTCAAATCTGCAAACAACCCTAATTCTTACATGGTAATCTTAAATTGAAAACCATTCTTTACACATAACCATCTAAGATGTCTCTTGAAGGCATGCTTGTCTGCAAATTCTTGTCCAACTTCTATCTTAGAAAGATCTAGGGTCTCTGGAACTTCGTCATCATAAAACAACTCCTCTGCCTCAGCATTTTGAATTTCTTCAGCATACATCTGGTGATATAAACTAGGTCCATTAGCTTGACTGTCATCTTTCAGCCCATTTCCTTATATACATGCAAACAAAAATAAGTCAGTAATTTCAACTTCAAAAGAAACAACTGACTATAAATAGACAAAAGCATAAAGAGTAAAAAAGACTATCATTTTGAAGCTTTACCTTCATCAACTGACTCCAACAAATCTTCATAATGATCTTCTACAAAATCAATTACTTATCTCATTAGTATTCACAAAGTTTTATACTGGAAAAAAGTAACAGTTGAAACAAATGTATACTATACCTTCAAAATTGTTCTCAGGTTTGTTACCATCACAATCAGCCTGAGAAAAGAAAAAATTGTTAACAAACTTTAGCTTTGCCAACTTATCATTTTGATTGTCCTTGATGATAACTTTATTATCTAATTGTGTGTTACCTGCAACATGAAATGATTACTATGTTAGATATTCTAGTTTGATTAAATGAGTACTAATGTATAATACTACTAGTCTAGTTGTATGTTAAGTACAATCTTAAGTAATTATGTTACGATTCACAGAAATGCAAAAGAGATTATTAACCACAATATGTCAATAAACTGGGGATTTTTTTTAAGCACTAAAGAAATCTCGCTGGCAAATGTAGACTTAACAAATGTAAGTCGCAAAATTTACCTGCACCATAAATCACCGAGTTTTCCTTCAGAGTTACAACTTCATCATCGGAAACATGAATCGACTCCTTGAAATTCTTCAGACATTGCATAAATTCATTGTCATTGTCTTCTTCATCACTCATGAACTCTTTATCTAACTCTGGATCATCAACGGGATGACATTCATCAGGCTCTACATTAGTTAGTTGAACGTTAAAGTCTTGAAGAGCTTCTTCGACAACATTAGCCTGTGATGCAGCTGCTGACCAGAATTGCGCATCCTCACCACTGTCAACCATAACTGCTTTCCCCTTACCACTATGTTTCTCCACTTGAATATTATCAGCTACACTTTCTTGGGTATTCATCCATTCAGCTTATTCATCTAGATCAATAACGAGTCTTCTAGCACATGTCATATTCAGATCAGCTTTCACTTTGTCTCGTAACTTACTCATTAGCCTAGGACTTTTCCTGATGGTAGTACTGGAAGTCACACCGGATGCTGATGCTGAAGCTAAGTTATCACCAGTAGGTACTATATCTGTGGTCAGATTAACCCAGCCTTCATCATCAGTATTTGTCTCATTCCACATTTTGAAAAAATCTCTATCATCAGACAAACTAACCATCCAAATTAAGTCCACCTTTTCATTATTTTTGAGTAGCAACTTATCATGAATCATCTTACACAGAGCAAAAAGACCCATTCGATCAACATCTAACCTTGGAAATTCAAGAAACAAGCCATCTCTTTTTATATGAACCTTTATATCACGATATGGATACTTGACTAAGTTTCTGCAAACCAAAAGAAAAGGAACACCAATCAAACTTCATCTTATTATAACTAAAAAACTTCATACAATTAAACAATGGATTTATTTGCATTAAAAAAAATATTTAGAATTTGTGCTCAAACAAACATGTGAGTTCATTAACATAACCTCTCACTGGAATTCCATTAAAGCTCGTACATTCTTTGCACTCTGAAACTATAAGCTACTGGCTCTTATTAAATTGTGATGCTTTTATATTCATGGATAGATACCGTTGGCTATTTATAAGGAGTTGGTTAGTTCTAAAAAGCTAATGAACATACCAATTGATAAGATACAGATAATATTTTTGCGACTCAATTGATATCCACATTCCGGTACGCTAGATTGCTATTAGTTAATTAGTACATTCTAGACTTGTACTAATTTGTCTAGCACTCTATCTCTAGTTAGGTGAACAAGGAAGAACATATGAAAGATATCCACAGTAAGAATTGTTTAAATGACAAAAGTATTTTGGGGCAACGTATCATAACTATTAAGCTTCAATTCAGACAAAGCAAAGGAGTAATTAACAATGAATTTAATTTCGTAAAACTAAAATTTTCAAAATTTGAACTCAAACAAAGATACTTTTAAGTGAAATTCCTTTTAAAATACAAACTTTAAATTTAGGGTTTCACAAAATCAAGAATAAATTCTATTGAAATACCAAAAATTCAACATGCAATTAAACAGAAATAACCCTTTTCGAATTGCACCATTTCAAACTCATCAATTCATTCATCAAACAACGATTTCTATAGCATAAAAATGCAATAAATCATACATGACGGCATAAACTAAATAGAACTATGTTTTTATTAGAGAAATCTAAAATTGGAGTAAGGTTTTAAGAATCAAACCTTTTGGCTTTAGGGTTATCCATCATTACTGAAATCTGGTACAATACTCTCTCTCATATGATTTTTAATCTCACAGAAGAAACCTATATAAACCCATAAAGAAGAACATGCGGGAGAAAAGAAAAATAGAGGGATAGTGGGTAAGTGGAAGAGTGGGGAAGTTACAGAAGAAAGAGTCTTCCCGCTAGATCTCCATTTTTGCACTGAACTGCACCATTTTTTTTTGGTTGCCTCTTCTCCCGTGACTGAAAATGAAGCATCCACGCTTCTAACCACAACCCACTAACTCGAGTGCATTTAGAAATTTAATAGTTAGGGCAAAAAGTCATTTCACTGTCTAAATTGATGATGTGGAATGAGATGTTTGACTTTATTATTCGCTGGTTGAAAAAAAGTGCTTCCGTGATGTTAGTGTCGACGGGAAGGACAGATACAGAATTTGGAAAAAAAACGGATGCACTTAAGTGTATCGGTTACTAATTTGGGGACATTTTTGGCTAATCCCCAGTTTTGAATACTTCAACTTAATTAATCAAGGTATTTTTCGATATTTTTTTCTTTACTAAGTTTTTTACTTCGATTTTTTCCCATGATTCAATCCTTCAAAAATAACTTTCAAACTCCTGTTAACTATGATTTTCTTATTCAACTACTTCTACTATCTTAAATTGAAATTAAAATTGGTGTCTAAACTACGTCACTTTGTAAGTCAAAATTATTTTTGTAACTATAACAAATGAATCAAAGTTTTATTTCTAGTTTTTTTTTTTAGAGGTTATACCACACTAATTTATGATGGTAATGAGACCACCAAACACATTATACTTTTCTGTGTGCCTCTTAATAGATTATGCAAGGAAAGTTGCTCCAGTTTGTTTGTTACTAATACTTATAGTCTTCTTCCACCACCTCCACTACCTAATGATCATCTTCTTCCACCATCTCCACTACCTCCTCTAGTGGTTGATTTATACTACCGGGTAAGGATACTTTTATATTATAGGTTGGTAGAGATCCACCACCTGAGGAGTATACAAAAATGTGAACGAGCACAACAAGTGAAAAGACCAAAAGCTTTTTCCAGAAAATACATTTAACAGGTCCATGAAAGACCATTCCACCCCTTCCCCACCCCCAGGACCGAAATAATACAATACACTACCTGTTTGGAGAATTACCGATCCGGGAAATTATGCACAATATGGAACCTACACAAGCAATAATACGCAATACCCAAATATGACGAAAATAATACTAATCACACAATGCCCTCTTTCTATACGCAATACCCAAATGACAATGCCCTCTTTCTCTACTCACCGCTAACAGTGGATAACTAATTCTTTACCAAATACTTAGATAGATTCAACCAATAACAAAATAAGGAAGATGAGAAACTTACTATTAGGATTTGAATAAACCTTAGAATTACCCATTCGAAGACATGTAGGATGTGGTGGATAGATCTTCACCAACCAAACCGTTCATTCGTTAGAACACCCTTTTTCTTCAAGCTTACAACTAAAATCTTCAACTAGCTCCTTAAATGGTGGCTTCCTTCTTTTCTCTTTCCCGTTGTTTTCTCATGGCAGGAAAAAAAAAACCTTCTCATTTTTTGCTCGCACATCCTTCTTGGTGAGTTCAACGCTCGGTTGAACTCACCAAGCGTTGGTATGTCAAGTTTGGTTGTCATAGTTTAGTATCAAAACTCATCTAGAGTCGCTCGATTAAATACTAGAGTCAATTTTGTTTAGGTTATACTAGAAAGTCTAGGAATGTTTAGACATACAAGTATTACTCCAAAGACCTGAAGAATGTGAAGAAGTAACGAACTAAAACAACGATATCATCCTTCCACTTGAGGTTAGTAATATTGACTTTAACTATTTCATTCCTAACGTATCTTTCAAGTCGTGTTATATTGAAAACATAACTGCGAAGCTGTATATACTGTACATATTGTATAATGCTCTAGTGATGTGACATGATCATAATAGTATGATCATAGTATTAAGGAATCAGACTACGAAGTATAACGCTTATCTATTGAACTTTGTAGATATGACATCGACATAATCTTGTATATAGTGTTATGATTATGTGAATGAGTTATGGTGAAGATGTCATCCTAGGAAACAATGTTTTATATTTATTTAAAGGAAGTACATTCATGAAGTTGTTTCGTGAATAGAAAGGGAAATCAATAGGCTTATTGGTCCGGCTATTCATTGCAAATCTTTGGATGACCAATATGTGTGAGTTAGTAGAACCGATCTTAACTCAGGTTATGTATCTTGGTATAACTGATCACAATGCCTAGACTTATGATTTAGTATTACCGGTCTTGATAATTGGTGTAACCGATCCTAATTAATAATCACCATGTAATGGTATGATTGATCCTTGTAATTGGTGTGACCGATCCTTGTAATAAGTGTGACCGATCCTAGTAATTGGTGTGACCGATCATAAGTGTTGTGTGACCGATCCTTGTAATTGGTGTAACCGGTCCTGGTAACCGGTGTGACCGATCACAAGTAGATACCATGTGTAGATGGAACCGATCTTTGTAACTGGTATAACCGATCCTATTTACTGGTGTGACCGATCACAAGTAATTTCATATTTAGGTATAACCGATCCTAGTGATTGGTATAACCGATTGAACCCATGTATGTGATTTGATATGATCAATCACATAGTAGTCTTGGAATACAGGCAAACCAATTCTAAACTTGTTTGGTAGTGTGGTATAACCGATTCCAAGAATGCAAATCCATGTAAATATGAAATAAGGATTTGCAGTGAAAAGATGTCAACATACTTTGAACATGAGTAGTAACTCTTATCATTTATTGTTCAAAGATATTCCTTGGTAATCAAGGTGATCATGTGCCGAAATAAATTAAGAATCTTTTAATTAAGGTTTTTGGTTTTATATGCTTTAATTACGAGCAATTAATGCATAGCTCTAAAGAATAAAAATTAGTAATGTGCATTTACTAATTGGAGATTTTCTATTGAGAGATTTCAGAAATATTGGACAAACATTTATTGGAATTAGGAAAACCGAATTTGGCATTTATTGCATATCTTGAGAATATTTTCGGCTTTGGAAATTCCTTGGTGTTCAAACATCCTTGGTCTATAAATACCTAAGTTTGCATTTCTAACAAACTGTCTTAAGAGCCAGGATAACTTCATTTCTTGTTGTTTTTGGTGGAGCTGTCTATTCAGAGAGGAAAGTATCCTATTAGATGAAAACTCTTACGATCGCTCGTTTAAAGACTTCTCTGGGATCAAGAAGCTCTACGAGTACTGTTGGTGGGAAACTAGATAATTGCAGTGTTATTAGTTTTCAATTGATTTGATTTACTAACGGTTGTTGAAACTTTGATAGCTAATTTGTTTATCCTTGAGAAACTTCTCTTCGGATATAAGATTCACTCAAACTAGATCAGACTATAGACGGGATCTTTAGAACTGTTGTTAGATCTAAAGACATCTTGTGATAATCCATTGTTAACAGTCTCCGTTCTGTGAGCGATTAAACACAAGATATTCAAGTGGTGTTGTGCAGGTTTTGAAGATAAAAGAAAATTTGAAGACAAATAAGATTTCTTATTAGTTTTTGTATCTTGTGAATTGTGTGCACAAACCTTGATCGACTGGGATCCAACTAGAATCAGTTTATCTTTGATAGATCTGATTGATTAGTTGCATGAGATCGGCATTCTTTATACTCTCTTTGATATTTATATTGATTGAGTGCGAATCTATAACTGACTATGTCGGTAGTTAAAGTTAGATTGGTATAACCAGACAAATGAGTTTATTAGATTAAACGGAAGATCCTTTGTCAACAACTCATCTAAATCTTGTAGCAAGATTGATTAAAGTGGTTACCAAACAGATTCATCCTTTGCTGTTAGGAATACGATCCAAAGGAATTGTTATTCACGTGCGTGACTCTAGAAGTCGAAAGCGCAAGGATACTGAGGGAACTAAGTATCTAGGGGTAGTCTGCTTGGTCTCAACTATACGAAGTTGATATTAGATTTTGTATAACGGCTTAATTCTGAGAGTACTCAAATCTGGACAAGGTCCCGGGTTTTTTTGCATTTGCGTTTTCCTCGTTAATAAAATCTTGTTGTGTCTTTTACTTTGATTTCCGCATTATAATTGTTTATTATAATAAAGTAAAATACACAAATATGTTAACTCCGTAACACTTGATAGTGATCCTATAGAGTTTGGTTATTACCGAACCTATTATCAAGTATCACACTATGTTGTAGTATTGTCTCGATCTTGTATCCATAGTCAATCACACAAGTTATCTTGTTGTTGTATTGTCTCGATCTCGTATCCATAAACAATCACACGAAGTGTGAACCGAATCGTCGTATTGTCTCGACTCTGTCCATAGACGATCACGTTCGATAGAGGACTTATAGGTTGATAAATAAAAGATTGTGGTGTATTTGGGCACCCTCGTATTTTCAATTGGTATCAGAGCAGGGAAACACGAAAAGATCTAACAATCTGTGTTTGGTGTGATCCAACCTATAAGAAATGTACTCGAGTTCTCATGAATCGATTTCAGTTAATGTACCGCCAAGATTTGGCGAAACAAACTATCTGTGGTGGAAATCTGCTATGAGATCTTTTCTTCAATCACGCGATTTTAATACTTGTTTATTAGTCGTTGATGGATATAATCGCCCGAAAATTGAAGATTCGGAAACTGAGTTTAAACGCTTAGTAGATTATATAGGGGAAGAAAAGACATTTGCAAAACAGAATTCGGATGGTTTGAATGCTATTATACATGCTGTAAGCCGTGATCTGCAACATCATGTATCCACATGCCAAACTTCAAAGGAAGCTTGGGATAATCTTCAGATCGTATTCAAAGGCAACACATCAGAAAGGGAAGCTAGACTTTAAACTCTCACCTCTGATTGGGAAAACCTTCAAATGGATGACAATGATACTTTTGAAGAGTTTCATATTAAACTCTCTGAGAGATAGTTAACACTTCTTTCTCTCTTGGAAAGACTATTTGTGAAAAAGATATAGTGTGCAAATGATATTTCAACTCTCTCACGAAGCACACATGTTGGGAAGTTATAAATCTTTGATCATGAATCACAATCTATTCAAGCTAAAGGAATCTCTTTTAAAGCTGAAAATTTTCAAAAACCTCATATGGAGAAAAATAGATTGTTAGATGATTCTGATGTATTGATTGCAGAAGATTCCGATGATGATGTAAAACAAACATTATCATTGATTTCAAGACAGTTTTGGGGATCTCTTAAAGAAAATGAATAAGAGATTTGTAAAAGATGTTCATCGATCTTCTCGCCCTCATGATCGAGTTTCAGCCAAGAAAAAAATGGATCAAGAATAAGATGATGAATATCAACCTCAGTGCTTCAAGTGTAAAGGTTTTGGTCATTTGGCTAAAGACTGTCCTAATATAAGGAATTACACTAGAATTAAGGCATTAGCTGTAACTTTAGACGAGACCTCTGATTCATATAACTCTGAGGAAGAGGAAACATCTAATTTTGCACTAGTTGGTAATTTAATTCCCTCATGTTCTATTAGTGATTTAACCATTTTAAAACTGGGCTTGTCTTCCGATGTAGAGAAGCTATTTGAATCATACTTCACTAGATCAAGAACACCATGTTTGTTCTAAATCCCATGATGAGAGAAAATCTCATACTAATACCACCTAATTGATATTAGATTGCATCCTCACCTTGTGTGCCGATTATGTGTGTGAGGAAGAAAAAATCAAGGCACATTATGTGTAGATTATGAGAATAAAATCTAGTAATTGAAAATATATTTTAAGATATTCGTATTTATAGGAATATTATATTTTCGTTAGTATGAAAAATATAAAAGATCTGTCTCATTCTACGGTCATTCCTTGTCCGAACTATGAGTCAGGATCGGATGTCTTCTCTTGCAAAGGTGCTTGATCTAAAAGATTTCTTTAAGAATAAGTCTGCACCATCTCTTGATGCTAAGAAACTTAAGAGAAAGATAAAAAAGAGAGATTGGCTTAACAAGAAGGAAAGAGAGAATATACTGAAGAAAGATCAGTGTATTGAGTTATTGACACAATTTTGTGTTCAATCGAAAACAGAATTACATGTGCTTGCAGAGTCCTTCACTAAAACTTCACAACTGCAAGATATTCTGGTCAAACAACAAGGTTATCTTCTTGAAGAAATTCACAAGTTCAAGAATGAAAGTAATAACCTGCCTTCCTCTAGTACTGATATGAAGGATTAAGTTGCTCATGGAATAAAAAAATATTAGATTCTTATCTTGAGAAAATAGACATCAATGTTTTGATTTACTTCAATTATTGTATAAGGTCTATTTTGAATAAAACTATCAATTATTTATGCATTTTTATTTATGAATTTATGAATAAAATTATTATTTTATAATTTTTGTTTCATGTGATAGTTACCGATTACATAGCCTGTGAATGAATGTTTATATTTCTGTTATGTGTTTTTGGTTTATGAGATGTCTGATTTCGGTTTTTATTAACCTTAATATTCAATCTCATATGGTGAAACCCTTATGATTTGTGGCTTCTTGATTAAATGGGATTAAGTTCTAGCCCATGTTGGTAGGCTTTATCAAAGGATCATAAGGTGTTCCGGTTGAAACTCATATGTGAAAAGTCATAATATGTTGAATCAATCTATGTTTGCATGAGTTCCGCACTATAATTGTTTGTTATAATAAAGTAAAATACACAAATACGTTAACTCTGTAATACTTGATAGTGATCCTATAGAGTTTGGTTGTTACCGAACCTATTATCAAGTATCACACTTTGTTGTAGTATTGTCTCGATCTTGTATCCATAGTCAATCATACAAGTTATCTTGTTGTTGTATTGTATCGATCTCGTATCCATAGACAATCACACGAAGTGTGAACCAAATCGTCGTATTGTCTCAACTCTGTCTATAGACGATCACGTTCGGTAGAGGACTTATAGGTTGATAAATAAAAGATTGTGGTGTATTTGGGTACCATCATCTTTTCAGCTCCCCCTTATTAGATATGGGACACCTGACTGTTGGGCCATAAAAAATGACCATCCCAACACTACTATCATAACAAGAGGTGGCCTCTTGGACATTATGGTTATGATTTTCCTAGTCAATGGAATAACAATGAATTAAGCACATTGGCCGAAAGAATGAAGCTTCATAGAAAAGACAAGATGACGTCATTGATAAATACAACACGATATTGTGCATTGGAGCATATCCGAGAGCTTGAGTATGCCGGATCAAGGATGATGCAAGGGCATATAATAGGCCATGAGATGACCTATACATTGATCCAAGGCCTGTCTGAATTTCGGACAGTGAATGCAAGAAAGTGACACAGTCAAATGTGTCATTATTGTTTATTACTCAGCTAAGTAAAGCACATGACGCCTGGACAACATTGACATCATTTGAGAAGTATTTTGACATGAGTTTGTCATATCTTAAGTGTCCAACGGAATATCGCTCAAGGCCCTAGCATGATGATGCATAATGGTGCAACATTGGCTCAAACGCGACGGTTGCCCACAACATTTCTTGAATTCATTTGCTCTCATCCTCATCTCTTTACTCTCTGCATCGTATCCGGACAAGTTCATGTACTTCTTCACAGTTAATGCAACTTCTTCTCTTTTAACCAGACTTTGTGCTCCAGCCTCTTTCATTACCTTCATTCCAATTTTCCAGTAATCCACAATTAGTTTGATGTTCGTGAGTTGATCCATAGCTACTGAGAAAGTAAGCATGGGTACACCTGCATAAATTCCTTCAAGTGTCGAATTCCATCCGAAATGTGTCCAAAATCCCCCCACAGATGAATGAAATAGCACCCTCAACCGGTCACACTATGGAATAACTAAACTTTGAGAATTTTCCATCTCATTCACATTCATACGATCTTTTCTACCACGTGAAACCAACAAGTACCGAACTCCACTTTCACGTAACCCAGTTAATATCTCTTACATTTGTTCACTAGAAGCTGACAGAAAACTAACAAATGAGATATACAGAACAGAGTTTTTAGGCTGGGATTCTAGCCATTGCAAGTAGGACTCCTCCATGTCCATCTTATCGGTGGTCTTAGTTCTATCATGGTCATCCCCCAGCATCGTCAGGAGAGGTATGGAAGGGACAATTGGGTAGACATGCATAGGAAGTACTTCTATTAAATTTTTTGTAGCTCGAGGTTCTAACTCATGGTAGGTGGTAAGAAGAAGACAGTGTGCTTTACGAACTGCATAGACAGCTTCAGAAACCGCTTTTAAGGCTTGTTCGTTAGAAAGATTTAATGATGCTGGCATGTCAGGTAATATTATGGGTGAAAATCCAAGAATATAGTATATTAGTTCTTCTGCACGTCCTAATACATATATGCACAGATCATTAAGGACTAAACTTGGTAAATGACTACTTCTTCTGAAAATTAGAGCTAAAAAATTAGAGTACCTGAAGAGAAATTAACTGGGTAATGACCATTCTGAGCAAGAAGATCAACCTGATATACAATAGAGAACAAAGAAGGAGACGTCGTCCAAATCGAAACCAACAGAATATTTTTCGGTTCCCAACAGAAACTACCCATGGCGATAAAGTGTCAACTATAATAGCTGTGACTACACCTTAGGATCATCATCTTGTTGTAAATGGTTCAGAAACTGCTCAAATGGATCTTTCATTTTGTTTGGACAGATTCAAAGAAACCTTTATGGTCAGAATCTTGCACACAAAAAAATCCATGTTGAGTAATATGCAGAATATACTTACCTACTCTTGCATAACTTTGATTATGCAACATGCTAACTGAAGTAAAAGCTGCTGAATTTTACCTGAGAACTGTTCGAAAAGTTACTAAGATCACGAACCAGAGCTAAAACACCCGCATTATTAGATATTGAGACACCATGGTCCGACTCTTGAGTTTTGGCTTGCAATAGCTCCATCCCATATAGAAACCTATGTGCATTTACCATCCTCTCTCAATCTCTCTAGATTAGTCTGCAACAAGAATTTGCAAGAATACATCAAGTTTGTAGAAGGAAATCAAGGGGACAAAGACCAGACTTATGGTGGAAAACATAAAATAGAAAGGAAAACTATAATATATACAAACAAATGGAAAGCAACATCAGACTTGAGAAATAGTAAGCGAAGTAAGAAAGGGAGTGCATTCTTCAGCATTTTTTCTCTCCAAAAGGCGAATCTTTCCCAGTGAATATTCGAAGCAATTGAATGCTAACATTTACACTAAAATTAAAGATATTCAATATCAAATTGTTAAGTGGAATCAAAGTAGTTGTAGTAATTACCATTTAACTTGAGTTTTCTTTGATGATGCAACATGCAGACTAAGCCCTTCAGGAACCTTCAAATAAAAAAATTGGAAGTGTTCTCATAGCTGATAAATAACAAGTAATCTGATAAATGAGTTGAATTTTCCCTGAGAAGTGTGTTCATAGTTCAAAAGATCATGAGAAAAAGCTGAAACACCACCAACAACAGTAGATGTGGAAACACCGTATGAGTCTACTGACTCTTGTATTGATGATGGCTTGCAACAACTCCCATACAAACTCCTAATAGCATTTTTCATTCTCTCAAAGATTCAGACTGAAACATGAATTTCAAGAAATGAAGAAAGAGATGAAATTGTGTGGAAATGAAACAAGTTTGAAGAAACAAATGAATGAAGAATTTTGTCAAAAAAATAAAACTGAATGAAGAATGGAACAAGACTCGGGGAAGAGTTAAAAATTTAATACTCTAACAAAGTAATGGGAAAAGCAAGCAAGACAAGACAGGACACAAGAGAAACAGTGAGACAAGTGAGAAGTCATGTCCGTAGAAGATATAAAGAAAAATGGATTTTGTAGTCATTGTACATTTGGGTTCTACGAGAGAAGACGATGGCCAAAGTCCTCCCAAGCCAAGATAGAGATGGACCAAATTGTTCTACCAAAGGATTTTGTAGGGATGTGTTTGAAAATTGGCTTAAACTAGAGGATGAAAACAAAACAGAAACATGGTGTATCCCGGATTTCAAAGATCTTTCTATTCTTTTAGACAATCATTAAACCTTTCCCAATTAACTTGGCGAGTACAACAGGTCTCTCGAATAATGTCTTCAGGATTCAATGAAACCCTAACCGTAATCGAATTCAATGATTTACTTTGTAAGGATCCGCAAGTAGGTCAATGGTTGTTGACTAGCTAAATGACATTTACGTCGTGTAATCACTTAATTAATTAATTAATTTTGTACATTAATTTATGTAAATTATTAAAATAATAATTTAGACAAATAAAAAGTATCATTGGATAGGTCTCGAAAATTTAAACGAAATAGACTACTTGTCGATCGGATACCGGACGAAGAAGATATCGCAAGTGGAAAATCGGAGCAGAAATTAGTTATTGTTGACTTTGACTTTCGTTGACCGGTTGGATTGAATTGACCGTGACTTTGACCATTGACTTCAATTGACCGGACCTATATATGTGAATGGACCTTTTTATAGTAAATGGTTATCCCGTAGTGAACTCTTAGGCATGAAGTAATAGGTACACTTGTTTTTGTAATATTTGTGGGAAGTTTATCTTCCTGTTTTGTTTCTTTGCCGAGAAGATAATTATGAGTTGAAATAGTTTTGTTAGGTTTGTTTACTCGACACCTAAGTAGTTGCCTGTTGCTTAGACGGAGAACAAAGCTAGGAGGAGTTTTTATATAAGAAATAAAAGATAACAACTTACTGTAGTTGATGGATTTTGGTTTTGTGAAACTAGATGAAATACTGGGATTAAAGTATAGATGCTACTAGGAGATCAGTAGAGAGATAACACATGAAGGGAAGTAGAAAGAAGAGAGTTATTGGTGTTCATAGTGGTGTTCTTGATGAGAAAGTCCATGATGATAATGGTGATTAATGGAAACATGTTTATAAACAACGATCGATTCATACGACGAACCAGTGGATTGTGGATGTCGAGGTAGGCGTGGCTTGTCATCAAATCAGGTGGGAATTCTGTAACCTTCTTGTAATCATTGAGCTTACTTTCTAATTGCAAGCATGATGTTCTTTTACTATTTGAATGAGTGTATATTGTGATTGCATATATACGATGGTTGCATTGAATATAATTGTGTGCGTTATAATATGCGTTGTGTGATTTTCCCGCGAAGAGTGTCCGTGTTTCCCCACAGCTCCTAGCTAAGTCAAGTAGGGCGGTAAGTCATCCGTCGGCAATAGTATTAATAGGGCGGTAAGTCATCCGTCTGAATATTATTATAACTATTTCATTTAGTAGGGCTGTAAGTGATCCGTTTGAATATTAATGCTTATTAAGATAGTAGGGCGGTAAGTCATCCGTCGGCAATAATATTAGTAGGGCGGTAAGTCATCCGTTTGATTATTATTATACACTATTTTACTTTAGGGAAATCACTCGTGTGCATATTACACTTGTTTGTCTAACTTTCTGATCTTGATGGTAATATTCTGAATCATGGTTAATTTGTATGGATGTTAGAGCACTGCTCGGTCGAACTCGCATGCGTTGCTATCTCAAGCATGTTTGTCAATGTTAGTGATCAAAACTATAAGTCTTGATTTCTAGCCTATTTATAGATGTCTCGGACTAGGACATAGATTATGTAGTTGAGCTTAGTTTTCACGGCGTTCATCATTTGAAGACGAAGAACTACTAAGGGGAGATTGTGGAACTTCATCGGCAAAGGGTATAAGTCTATTTCTACTCTATCTCCTATATTGAGACATAAGTCGTATTACGATATAGTTTTCTATATACACATTTGAAATTTCGAGCTGAGTTTAACTCGCTTACATATTTCTCGAAATATGTGTTGGCAAGCTTTCGCTTCGACCAAGTTCATCTTATATTATGTGAAAATTGCCGAATGACATCTTACATGGTTTGTGTGATAAAATCATTTGGTGTTGTCTTGGAATGTTTCGCGATGATTATTTCAATAACTTGAAAATTGCTTTGATGCTAATAGTGTGTGAAAAACGGCTATTGTCATCCTCTAAGAAAGTTTCAATGATTGAAATAAGAGTTTAGAACACTTAACCATTATTGGATATGTCATGTTGTGCACTCTTGCACATATGTAATCCATGTCCGGGAACCATAGTATGCGCACTCGTTTGCGTACCTGTTGGTTTGAGAAATCCGGGAACCTAAGTATGCGTAACCGTTTGCGTACTGGCATAAAGGTTCATATCCGAGAATTTCTACTGGGATTTGAAGTTTGCGTACCCGTTTGCGTACTGGCGTAACTCAATCTTAGTCCGGGTATTTCAAGTATGCGTACCCGTTTGCATACTTGAAGGTTAAAGTTCTAAAATCGGTTTTAAACATGAACATAAACATTTATATTATAAGGAATGCAATCTTTGCAAACCGTGGCTATAATGTTCATGATTGATTCGAGTGAATCAAACCGATTTTTCTTCAATTGTGTTCTTGTATAATTCTATGAGAATATAGCAATTGAACAACTCTTTAACTAGTTTCATTTGATTCATTTGAACTAGTTATGGTTAAGATGAATAAGGTTGATATGAGAGTAATCATATGGCTAACCTCGGTTAACTATTTGTGAACCAACATGGTGTACACGTTTAGGTACGGTTACATAAACCTAAATGAGGGTACATTTCATTTGTGTGTAACAAGCTAAGTTCGATCTAACGGTTGAAAGATATTAGCTTGGTTGAATCAGGTTTTTCATCTAACGGTGAATATTGAATGCTTTGTTACCAAGGTAACTTGGATTGCAAACCCTGATTTGAAAACTATATAAAGGAGAACTCTAGCAACTGGGAAACCTAATCCCCACACCTCATGTGTGTTACTAGTTGCATAACTAGAGTCGATTCTCCTTTAACCTTAGGTTTCTATCGAGACCCTGTAGGTTAACGACTTCAAAGACTTCATTGGGATTGTGAAGCCAGACCCAACTATTTTTTTTGTAGTTGCGTGTTCTGATCTTGACCGATTCTACCGTATTGAATATAATTGAAATAATTGACTCGAGATTAATATCTCCGATAGGCAAGATAAAAGTAATCACAAACATCTTCGTCTCATCGTTTGTAATTCCACAATATCTTGTTTCACTAGTCGATTAAGATTATTGTGAGGTGATTGATAATACTAGGTTGTTCTTCGGGAATATAAGTCTGGTTTATCAATTGGTTCCTGTTAACCTTGATTTATCAAAAGACGGAACAAAATTTCATGGGTATTTCTGTGGGAGACAGATTTATTCAATCTATCGAATTTTCTGTATGAGACAGATTTGTTTATCAAGTCTTTGACTTTGGGTCGTAGCAACTCTTGGTTGTGGGTGAGATCAACTAGGGGAATCAAGTGCGTAGTATCCTGCTGGGATCAGAGATGTAAGGAACGCAACTGTACTTTGAATCAGTGTGAGATTGATTAGGGTTCAACTATAGTCCAGTCCGAAGTTATTTGGTAGTAGGCTAGAGTCTGTAGCGGCTTAATACAGTGTGGTGTTCAATCTGGACTAGGTCCCGGGGTTTTTCTGTATTTGCGGTTTCCTCGTTAACAAAATTCTGGTGTCTGTGTTATTTCTTTTCCGCATTATATTTTGTTATATAATTGAAATATCACAGGTTGTGCGTTAAGATCAATCAATTAGAATATCCAACCTTTGGTTATTGATTTACATTGATCTACACTTGAACATTGGTCTTTGGTACCATTCAAGTAACTCCTCTTACATTCAATCGGGCTCGCAGGTTTCTATTTGCTGATTGCGGATTGAATTAAGAGTTAGAGATATTAAGCTCTTTGATATACTTTACTCTAGATTGAGTCTGACTGTCTAGTTGATTCTCTAGATAGTATATTGGAGTAAGTCCTCTCAGATTGCCAAACGAATTGTTGGGTGTGGTTTTTAGACCCCCCGCATTTTCAATTGGTATCAGAGTAGGAAAACACATTAAAGACCTCATAAGTCTGTGTTTGTAGCAATCTTACTCTGTGGACAGAAGTGTTATCTCAATAAATGCACCACTAGATCCAGGGATTTTATAATTCTCTTCCATGACTGATTTAATAAAATATGTAGAAGAACTTCTATCGAAACCTCCTCCAGGTTTAAAATTCCTTGAAGTGTTTTCAGGGCTTGAAAAGAAACTTGAAAGTTTATCTCTTGATGTTGAGTTATACCTCCAGAAAGAACAAGAATCATTTGACAAGCTAAATCAAGTTATGATGAATAATACTCATGTCGAGGTTGATATTGATTTAATAATTAGTGAGAGCAATGCTCCTCGTCTGTGTAATCCACTTGGTTGTAGTAAACTAAATGTATTACAAGAGGAGTTTAAAACTCAGTCATCTGACGGTATCACCTCAAAGCATGAATCAGTTCATTGGTCAATTCCTGATACATTGTGTCATGATAATTGTTTTGTTTACTGTTGTAAACATGTCAGGATGTCTTCTTACACCAAAAGAGTTTCCCTGCGCAGTAAACATTATCTGCAGACACTGTTTTTATTAAGTTTTAAAATGAGACATCAGGGACTCAAATTTTTGTGTATCTTTCTAAAGTCTTTTACAAAACTTGTAAAAACAGATTCTTGGATGTTTCTCAACTTTGTTGAATGCAAAAATAGTTGGAAAGAAACTCTTTCTTGGTGCCATGGTGAGCAAGACATTGTTCACCTCAACACAACATCCTCACCAAGAAATGCCCTGTTATATATACGGTGAGGGAAGCACAAGAATTGTGGCACACATATTATGTTGGGTATGATTTTGAATGTTTTGTAACGTTGTAGAATTCGATCGGATTCTTCTAAAAAGGTATGTCTCTAAACTTGAGCAAGTTTTATGATGATCTATGTACCTTGTGCATCATTCATGTCTACCTAACTTGATTTGTGTTTAAGGTTCTTAAATGTTCCGGTTTGAAAATAGTTGTTCGGGATGTTTTGGCCTTCATGGTACACTTCAGGTATGCATACCCGTTTGCATACCAGTTTACAAATGAGTTTTTGTAATAAAATCCAGGGAAATTTGTTTGCATACCAGTTTGCATACTGAAAATCCGTTTGCATACCCGTATGCATACTGGCCTGTAGACGTCGATATTCGGTAAACTTATTTTGGCCGTATCTTCTTCGTCCGAACTCGGAATGACCTAATTCTTTTTTCATTCTCTTCCTCTTTGAATTCTCTTCGAAATGGAAATGATAATTCTTGAATTTGGATGAGTTAAGATTGGTACTTGTCCAGTCTCTTGTTTTTGAGTGTTTTGCTCTGTTTCGCCGCACTTGTTCCACTTCTCTTGGACTTGGGCACTTGGATTTTTGGAGTAATACTCTTCTAAGCTCATTTGTAACTTTTACAAGAATGTTGTTGCTGAATCACAAAGAAGGAAGTTCAAGAATGGATAGTAGTACGCATTGCTATGGGATTCTTGAATGTTCATAATCATCTTATGTGAACTATGGTGCATAGTCATTAATGACTTTATATGTTCTTATTTGTTAAGAAAATATTTTTATACGCCTTTGGTAGCTATTCTTGGTCTAAATCCATGCGAAAAAGATTGATTCTACCCTCCAAGGACAAATCATCTTATATGTGCATTACGAGTTTGTCTTATTTTGTCTAGGAAACTTCTTATGAGAATTTAATTCTTGTGTTTTTAGAAGGATTACTAGGGTTTGGAATAGCCATTATTGTGAGTACACATAGCTATTTCCAACGTTTTCATCTTCAATGTTTTTAGATTTATTTATTTAAATTCTAAGTTTTTTGGAAGATGATTTTTTGCAATTTTAATCTTTATGATTTTATATATTGCAAATTGTTATGGGATATGTTGTTTACGTCCGTGAACCTGTGACTGTCCCATACTTTTTCAAAAGTTATCTCTATTATGTCGGTATGAAAGTATTGATAAAAGATGGAATGAACTTTTGACAAACAAAAGTTAAAGCCTTTTATGTCATTAAAACTTTTGTTTACAAGGATTAAGTCTATTATATGTCATTATGCAACTAGTGATGAAAAATAGAATGAATCCTTGTGTATTCCGCAGTATTGGTCGATCTCCGATCCACATTTTTTTTGTGCATATACTGTGTTGCTCCATAAGTTCTCTTATGTCGAGCATGGCCAATTGAATTGATCATTTTTGTGGTTAATTCAATTGAGATTTTTGGATTCAAATCCATGTTTTCATGTGATTTGGTTATGTCCAAAGAAATCCTTCTTTTCTTGTAAAAGCAAGGTCGCCTTTGTTGTTCTATCGGGAATGACATATTATGAGGGAGAGTTCTTTCTGAACTTGTACTTAATTGCCAAATCTTTGTGGGGAGTGCGGCTGTGGAATATTATAGGGTTATCTTGTATCTTTATAAACTCCTTGATGAATGCATTTAGCTTCGGCTTTATGATTGCATCTAAATAAGTTGGTATGTTATTCTCTATTGGTCATAAAGTATCTCTATGAAAATTTCATGAGGATCCTACTAGTTTTCGTACCTTTGCCAATTTATATTGACAAAAAGGGGGAGAATTAATGTGTAGTTTCATACTACAAATACATATGGTTTACGGATCATTATGTAAGGGAGAATGGTTTTCATGTCGAGATGAAGTATTGACTAAGGGGGAGTGAAACATATCACCATAGTATTGTTGTCAAAGTTGTGATACAATTAAACTTTGATACTGTGTAATAATACTATGACACTGTATAACAATGATTGAGAGCATTTGTTTTCTCATTGTTATCGCTACGGATCTTCAACAACTATGATGCTGAGTTGAACACGTTTACAATCATGGAGTACTTGTAAGTAACGAAGTTTTCGAGTCGTGTTGAAGATGCCAAGGAGATCAAGCATTTGGATGAGAAGCTAAAAAAAATTATTTATTTTGTAATCCATATGTATTGATAGTTTTGTCACTAAAATTGACAAAGGGGGAGATTGTTAGAGCACTGCTCGGTCGAACTCACATGCATTGCTATCTCAAGCATGTTTGTCAATGTTAGTGATCAAAACTATAAGTCTTGATTTCTAGCCTATTTATAGATGTCTCGGACTAGGAAATAGATTGTGTAGTTGAGCTTAGTTTTCACGGCGTTCATCATTTGAAGACGAAGAACTACAAAGGGGAGCTTGTGGAACTTCATCGGAAAAAGGTATGTGGAGACTTAAACTCATCTATCACTTGGAAAGTCTATTTCTACTCTATCTCCTATATTGAGACATAAGTCGTATTACGATATAGTTTTCTATATACACATTTGAGATTTCGAGTTGAGTTTAACTCGCTTACATATTTCTCGAAATATGTGTTGGCAAGCTTTCGCTTCGACCAAGTTCATCTTATATCATGTGAAAATTTCCGGGTAACATCTTACATGGTTTGTATGATACAATGATTTGGTGTTGTCTTGGAATGTTTCGTGATGATTATTTCAATAACTTGAAAATTGCTTTGATGCTAATAGTGTGTGAAAAACGGCTATTGTCATCCTCTAAGAAAGTTTCAATGATTGAAATAAGAGTTTTGAACACTTAACCATTATTGGATATGTCATGTTGTGCACTCTTGCACATATGTAATCCATGTCCGGGAACCATAGTATGCGCACCCATTTGCGTACCTGTTGGTTTGAGAAATCCGGGAACCTAAGTATGAGTACCCGTTTGCGTACATGCATACAGGTTCATGTCCAAGAATTTATGCTGGGATTTGAAGTTTGCGTACCCGTTTGAACACTGGCGTAACTCAATCTTAGTCCGGGTATTTCGAGTATGCGTACCCGTTTGCATACTTGAAGGTTAAAGTTCTAAAATCGGTTTTAAACATGAACATAAACATTTATATTATAAAGAATGCAATCTTTGCAAACCGTGGCTATAATGTTCATGATTGATTCGAGTGAATCAAACCGATTTTGCTTCAATTGTGTTTTTGTATAATTCTATGAGAATATAGCAATTGAACAACTCTTTAACTAGTTTCATTTGAGTCATTTGAACTAGTTATGGTTAAGATGAATAAGGTTAATATGAGAGTAATCATCTGGCTAACCTCGGTTAACTATTTGTGAACCAACATGGTGTACACGTTTAGGTACGGTTACATAAACCTAAATGAGGGTACATTTCATTTGTGTGTAACAAGCTAAGTTCGATCTAACGGTTGAAAGATATTAGCTTGGTTGAATCAGGTTTTTCATCTAACGGTGAATATTGAATGCTTTGTTACCAAGGTAACTTGGATTCCAAACCCTGATTTGAAAACTATATAAAGGAGAACTCTAGCAACTGGGAAACATAATCCCCACACCTCCTGGGTGTTACTAGTTGTATAACTAGAGTCGATTCTCCTTTAACCTTAGGTTTCTATCGAGACCCTGTAGGTTAACAACTTCAAAGACTTCCTTGGGATTTTAAAGCCAGACCCAACTATTTTCTTTGTAGTTGTGTGTTCTGATCTTGTCCGATTCTATCGTATTGAGTACAATTGAAATAATTGACTCGAGATTAATTTCTCCGATAGGCAAGATAAAAGTAATCACAAACATCTTCGTCTCATTGTTTGTGATTCCACAATATCTTGTTTCTCTAGTCGATTAAGATTATTATGAGGTGATTGATAATACTAGGTTGTTCTTCGGGAATATAAATCCGGTTTATCATTTGGTTCCTGTTCACCTTGATTTATCAAAAGACATAACAAAATCTCTTGGGTATTTCTGTGGGAGACAGATTTATTCAATCTATAGATTTTTATGTGTGAGACAGATTTGTTTATCAAGTCTTCGACTTTGGGTCGTAGCAACTCTTGGTTGTGGGTGAGATCAACTAGGGGAATCAAGTGCGTAGTATCCTGCTGGGATCAGAGATGTAAGGAACCCAACTGTACCTTGAATCAGTGTGAGATTGATTAGGGTTCAACTACAGTCCAGTCCGAAGTAAATTGGTAGTAGGCTAGAGTTTGTAGCGGCTTAATACAATGTGGTGTTCAATCTGGACTAGGTCCCGGGGTTTTCTGCATTCGCAGTTTCCTCGTTAACAAAATTCCGGTATCTGTGTTATTTCTTTTCCGCATTATATTTTGTTATATAATTGAAATATCACAGGTTGTGCGTTAAAATCAATCAATTAGAATATCCAACCTTTGGTTGTTGATTTACATTGATTGACACTTGAACATTGGTCTTTGGTACCGTTCAAGTAACTCCTCTTATATTCAATCGGGCTCGCAGATTTCTATTTGTTGATTGCGGATTGAATTAAGAGTTAGAGATATTAAGCTCTTTGATATACTTTACTCTAGATTGAGTCTGGTTGTCTAGTTTATTCTCTAGAAAGTATATTGGAGTAAGTCCTCTCAAATTGCCAAACGAATTGTTGGTTGTGGTTATTAGACCCCCGTATTTTCAATGGGAACTCTGTGTGGACGATGTTATTATTATTGATTAGGGTTGCTCTCGCGTCGTCTTCTCCAATGAGTTTGGCGAGGTTAGAGTGACACTTGCTTCTTGTTGCATGAATTGATGAATGCTTAGATTCATTACTTTTTCGTCAGTTACTGATATTCTAGAACTGTGAAGCATATTAGTGATTACTTGAGAGTTATACGTTTCCACTGGACACCCCTTTCGGGATGATGTGCTCACTCATTCCCACTTCAGTGTTTTTCAGTTATCAAAAGAGATGGCTCGCTTGAGGATATATGTTTCTGTAGTTTAAAGCTTTAGCGGATTGAGAACGTTACGTATCTTTCATGTATATGTATTCTCTATTTATCTACAAAATAACACATTAATGTATACATACCTCTTGAGAGATTTTTATTTAAAATGTATCAGAGGGTTTGGGATTTATTTGATCTGCATTTTGTAAATATGATTCCTAAAATCGATAATCTAAACTTGATGCTTCAATTAGGTTGTAATCCTTTAGCTAAGCAGGTTTAGTAATTGGGGCATCACATACTTCCTTGACCTGACGAAGAAACACACTGTTTAAGGTTCCGATGATGTTATTAGAGAAGTAGAAAACAAAGATGTTTTTGATGTGTTTTCAAGAGAAACAACCAAAGCTACTTATAGGAATTTCATACCTCTTGGAGATGTTTGTTCATCACCAAACGACACCTTCATTGGTGACTATAGGCAGAGACACGTACATTAAAAAATTTAGAGGAATTTTGAATTAGGTTTTCAAATTTAAACCGAAAATTTCTCCGAGATACTTTCTCACACTCTGCTATGGGGAGCTAACCTGTCAGTCGACCACAATCCAGGGGAACTGTCACCTCCCGGCCACCCCCCGTCGTAGCGACAAACCTAATGCATATGTTTTGAAGATTTCCAATAGGATGAGCTTTTTAAAACCTAAGTGGGGCCCGGAAACAACAATCAACGGTTAGAATCTATTGGTCCATGATCACTTCTGGTACACCTCTAGTTTTTCAGGAAAACAAGACCATGAGGACCTGAACTATGTTTTTATTCATGAGGCGCCAAGCCAGGTGACTCGCGAATTGTCGAATAGGGTCACCTAAGGCGTTTTGGGCGACCAATTCTAACGGTTACACTAATTTGATGCATATCAATACGCGCCATACACATATTACACTTCAACGTCGTACCGACTACCCCAGACCTTAAACAATATAGTTTATTTTGCGCATAGCAACATTCTAAAAAAGCTAACCTTACAACTACAAGATCTCCAATGAAGTCTAAGCTATAACAAGAGAAAGCAGAAAAAAGAAAACAACATAAGCCAAGAAAACACAGAACCGCAACACAGCGTACAAGATTCTTCTTAAGACTAAAAAGTAAATAAAAGTTCACTTTAAAAACAAATACACTTAAAGCTCATGCAGGAAGATAATGGGAAAAGATTACTAAGAGAGGAAGAAAGTGCAGGGAGATCTTTGACATAACCAAGAAAATCACAGAACCACAACACAGCGTATAAGATTTTACGTAAGACTGAAAAGTAAATAAAAATTCACATAAAAAACAAGTACACTTAAAGCTCATGCAAGGAAGATGATGTGAAAATATTACTAAATACTAAGAGAGGAAGAAAGTGCATGGATATGTGAAAAGTTTACTAAGAGGGGAAGAAGGCTTAGGCAGGTAACATTGCTGGTCCAACGGTTGGTATGGCCTTAGCTCTAACGCTGATGGTGGTTGGTCAAGGATATTTAATGTTTTGGGTTTTAAAAATAGGTTTTATTTCTAGGGATTACTAGTTAATCCACTATAGGAAAACCGGTTACTGTGTAGTCCAGCACCAGTAAACATTTACTCGCTGGTCCAAAAACATGTTTTTGGACCAGATTATTTACTCGCTGGTCCAAAAACCTTGTGGAGATTACAAAGTGTGTTTTCTAAATGCCTAAAACACCCTTCCAGATCTAATTATTATCAATTCATAACTGATATGTAGTATCATATCAGTATTGATACTACATATCATTTATGTATTGATACTGTTAACAGTATCAATGCATAACTGATAGTATCATATGTAGTATCAATACATAACATAACACTATTGATATGTAGTATCAATACATAACATATTAATATGTAGTAACATAACAGTATTGATATGTAGTATTAATGCATAACATAACAGTATTGATATGTAGTATCAATACATAACATATTAATATGTAGTAACATAACAGTATTGATATGTAGTATCAATATGTAGTAACATATGTATTACTGATATGTAGTATCAATACACAACAATATTGATATATAGTATCAATACATAACACATTAATATGTATTAACATATGTTATGTTAGTAACACGTGTTGTTAGGGTTAACAGAGTAATTTTACTCTTTTCAAACCTTTTTTGGACTAGCGAGTAAATAACTTCTCCCGCTGGACTAGCCATTAACCCGGATCGGGTTTAGTGGACTAAACAACAAAGTTCTCATGTTACTTTGTTGATAGCCAGCCAATTCTGACCGACCCGATCCCGAATCTTCACTAAAAAGTTTGATTCCTAACGTTTGAACAAAGTTGAAAGATAACCACAAATGGTCCCAACGGTAATTAACCGCCGATTCCCGCACATACTTCTTTGTTATCATTCTTAACACTGGTAGACTCAGTTTCTCGTTCTACATACTTTTCTACACTTAATTTTTCTTGCATTTGGTTTTCTTCGTCGATTGTTGAATGCCTGTCTCAAGCACCATTTGGTGCTTGGGATTACAGGGTTTTTGTGGTTTCTTTCTCTCTCTCTCTCTCTCTACAATATCCAGAGGCCATTGGTGTGTTTCACCACCAATCGTCTCGTAAAATCCGTAGCGCATAGAAAGAGAGAGGGAGAGGGGATGTGACAATGTCGAGTTGTTCGAATGTAGAAGAAGACCCACTTGATATGGACGGCATTGCGCGATACTTTCAAGAAAGTAGCCCAACTTTGAATCTCGATGATGCGGGTCTTGGTGAATTGCTTAATGGCAACTTGCAACATGATGATGGGGATCAGTTCGATTGGGATACTGAAAATCCTGTTATGAACGATGACAATGATTATAATTTTAACAATTCTCCTAATGTGGATTTTACGACCAACGGTGTTGAGGATGAAAATCCGAAGTATGTTGGTGATATGGGTGATGAAGTTAAGACGAATTTCGTTGTTCCTTTTTGGGTTTGGCCTCCTATTCCGTCTCCGTTTAATTGTAGTTACTGTCATGTCCTTCGAGAAATCATCCACGAAAATGGTATGCTCAGTAAATATCTCTGAATGTTGTGTGATTCCATGAAATTTTTCTACTTACAAGTGCATAACGTTTCTGATTTGGTTGTTTGACTAACTTATTGTGTCTAGGCGCAAACAGTATGAAGCTTGAGATTCATGAAAGAATTGGTTTTATTTACCATGTTATTCATGAGATGCGGACTAACGTTATCAATGGACCTCCTATAGTAAACCATAAAATGGTCGAGTAAGTTTTATAAGAATAGGCATTTGTATGTGATGGATAGTCTCCCACGGCCTGACATTGATAGTTCATTTGGTTTTGCAGTTTCACAATGCAAAGCATGGAGAGTGTAAAGCAGATCATAGTTCAGTATTGTCAAAACCGTACTCAAGAAGGATATGTTTTATTGCAAGATCCATTATCGGTTTACTATGATGCAATATGTTATGGACTTAATTGGTTCAATAACGTCAGATGAACGCAACCCTCCACCAGGTAGGCACATGCCATTTTAAGTCTCTTACACCATCACCTAAAAGTCCGAGAAAAATATCCGGTATCCATCCCGTAGAATTATCCTATGCATCATGCCTCTATGCATGGTTTTATTTTTACTGCTGAATCAAAACTTCCAACCATGAATACTTGAATTTTACAGGATGAATAATATATTCTTTTGTTGATAGGTAATATAGAGGCACGTCATATTCGAGCAGAGGAGGAAAATCAAAATCCAATAAATATGAATGACACTAGAACTCCAAGGCCTGGTCTCTCATCACAGGTAACAGTTTTCGTTGTAAGAGCATAAAACTCACATATATACGTAAGATTAATTTAGTTTTAATGGTACAGAGGAAAAGGACAAAGGAATTAACACTAAACGACCTGACTAGATGGTTGCATGTTCCGGTAATTACCGCAGCTAAAGAACCACAAATTTGTACTATGGTGCTCAAGAATAAATGTCGGCAATTTGGGGTGAAACGATGGCCAAGTGGAACCGTCAGAATGAAACTAAAATCCCTGGTAAAAACTTTTCAGTTTAATAACATGTTGTCATTCTTCATATTCTTAACCTATGTTTTCAGTGTGAACAGGTAATTAGCAAAACTAAAAGATTATCAATCTTGGAAACAAGTCTAAGAGAGGGAAATGGTAACCAAAATGCAAACAGCAAGATTGAGACTTGTTGGATTTTTGGGTGAATTTATGATGAAGATTAAGAAGGATTTTGTTAATGGAGAAGTGGGAAACTAATAGTTTCTACTCACTCTCTTTTGTTCTTGATAACTTAATAATCTTTTTCTTCCATTTCTCTTTCCAATACATGGTCAATATAAGACACAAAGGATAAGACGACACATGGACAAGTTATGTCCATATAATTCTATTACACTAAAAACAGACGCATACTAAAATGTAGTTTGTAAACAGATTTGTTCACATGAACAAAACTGACTACATTTTCTTATGCTTGCTAATTTGGCTGTCTGCACAAACTTGTTCACAGACACATTTTTAGCACAATACTCAACAAGACTTTAAGAAAACAGCTCGAGTATATTTATGCTTGCCGGTACGTCGATGACTAAATATCGAACCAGGACACCATAATTAGCAATAACATGAATCTTCTTCATATTGGCTTGAGGGTTGTAAATTGGTTTGATATGTTAGAATAATGCAAACTGAAATTGGGTTAGCAATTAAGCATTAGGTACCACCAATTTAGTTAAAGAAGGTTCATCTCCAAAGAAAAAAACAACTTGGTGGTCACCAAAACTGTTGCTTTTGATTTTCTGTTTGATGAATTTGTTGAATTATGTTGATCGGGGAGTTATTGCAAGTACTGGTGTTAACGGGACGCCTAAGGTATGCAACGAAAATGGTGAATGTATTGCTGGAAAGGGAATTCAAAGAGCTTTCAACTTGACAAATTTCCAGGATGGTGCATTGTCTACAGCGTTCATGGTTGGACTTCTCGTAGCCTCGCCAATATTTGCATCCTTAGCAAAGAATTACAGCAAACCCTTTAAGCTGATTGGAGTTGGATTATTGATTTGGACCATTTCTATAGCTTGTTGTGGCGTTATGTCTAGTTTTTGGAACATCGTTGTTTGTCGGATGTTAGTTGGTGTTGGAGAGGCTTCGTTCATGAGTCTGGCGGCTCCCTTTATTGATGACAATGCTCATGTTGCAAAGAAAACCTTCTGTCTTGGGATCTTTTACATGTGTATACCAGTTGGAATTGCGATCGTCTATGTTTACGGTGGATTTGTACGCTTGCCGGGACGTCCATGACTAAAGATCGAATCAGGACACCATAATCAACAATAACATGTTGATCTTCTTCACATTGGCTCGAGGGTTGTGAAATGGTTTGATATGTTAGAATAATGCAAACTGAAATTGGGTTAGTTATAGATTTTTCTCTGTTATTTGCTGTCTCTTGAAGTATTCCTCCGGATCCAAATAGTCGAAACTTCCCTTCACAGCTGTAGTGATATGCGTATCCTCCTCCAATGAAGGTCCAATTTTTGATAACCCAAAATCTGAAACATCCAGGAGGATGTTTGTTGTCTTCACATCAATCAAGTTTATAATTTCACATGGCTAAATTTTTTATCCGCAAAGTCAGATTATTCCCTGTTCTGCATCATAACGATTTGATTTTTGCATTTTCTTGGATATTACAAACCGAAGGCTGACATGAGCGTCCTAAATTGCAATTCCAAAAGGCTAACCAAAATGGTTTTTACGTACGAAGATTATTTTACTCCAAGAGTATAGGAACATCGCACAACCACACTTCTGCGTGAGCAGTAAGGATATGAATTTACTCGGTGTAACTCTGAAGAAAGAAATTTTGGAGTTGTCAATAGAGTTGACCGCGGTTACGGTGCCCCCAGGGCCGTCTCTGAAGTTTAAACGACCCTATGCGAAAAAGTTCAGAACGCCCTTTGGTCCCAATATTGGAGTAATAAAATGGCACAGTATGATGCAGGGGCATTAAACTTCATCACCATATAAGAACAGATCATGTTTGCTAGGAAATGCGCCGCCCGTGATTCATTACCAAACATATATATTATGTAATGAAAACTGAAACAATATGGGTGAAATAATACTTACAATAGGTAAACCGTAAACCAATAGTATGTACATGGAACAAAACAATTGGATCTTTTTATCTCTTTTTTTCTTTCAAATTCTGCTATATCCCTCCCTATCCCTCCCTGTGAAATAATACTGCTCTATCCCGCCCTGTGCTGGAGCCCAAGAAGCCCCCCTCAGAACCGGGCCTGGGTGCCCCGGGGCTCCACTGCATCCGTGTTTGGACACCATATATATAGTATAGATACTTAAAGTACGTGATATCAGATTTTAAGCAGAACGTGAGATAGGCTTGTAATTGGAGAACTTAGGAGGAGAAGCATCAATGTCAAGCCTTCCAGAGGATGTCTACCTTGAAATCCTTCTAAGAGTACCGGTGAAATCAAGTTTTATGTTAGGGTTCTAAACTAGAATAATTGTATGAGTGTAAGAATATCACAAGAACTAGCTTTGATCCGTTGAGTTGGAGATCAGCCACCAATTATAAACATAAAAAGGAAGAAAATAATAATAATTGAAGTTGTTTTTGATTGATAATCTTTCGTAAACAAGCTAGCACATATATATATCTAACTTAACTTGTTAGCCAAGTTGCAGCAATTAAGGCAACTGCATGACTTGTTAACCAAACTAGATGAATTAAAGACGACTGTCTATTGTAGGAAATAAATAACTAAGCAAGTAAATACTAATTAAGGAAATAGAGGAGATGTAGTGTTGGTGCTGCAACATCCCACCCCGCCTGAAACACGACTTGTCCTCAAGTCTGAAATTCTGGAACTCTCTCGAGAAACATATCTGCATCTTCCCAAGTGGCTTCATCATTAGAGCGATCCTTCCACTTAACAAGCCATCTAGTTCCAGCAATATCACCTTTTATGAACATCTTACGGTCCAATATCTGCTCAGGTTCCCATTTCTCATAGTCCACAGTGGTGGGAAGATCAGCATTGACAACAGTTGAAAGCCAAGTTTCAATTTTAACTGAGAAACATGGAAGACTGGATGTATGCGACTTGTTACAGGTAATTCTAATCTATATGCCACCTTACCAATTTTATTAACAATACGAAATGGTTCATAGAATTTAAGGGATAGTTTAGAAAAAGACTTATCACGAACTGTTGACTGACGATATGGTTGAAGACGAAGGAAAACCCAATCATTGACAGCAAAAGAACGTTCAGTTCTATGACTATCAGCATAAGTTTTCATCCTAGCTTGAGCATCATGTAAATTAGAGTGAAGAATTCTCATAATATGATCTCTAGCTCTTAATAACTCATCCACAGCATGCACAAGAGTTGTTCCAGGAAGATAAGTTGAAATTGTTGGTGGAGCTCGACAATACAAAGCTTGATAGGGAGTCATCTTAATAGTTGAATGATAACTGGTGTTATACCACCATTCAGCCCATGGAAGCCATTTAAACCAATCTGTTTGCCTGATTCCAGTAAAGCATCGTAAATAACATTCTAAAGTTCTGTTTGTTACCTCAGTTTGACCATCCGTTTGAGGATGATATGCTAAAATGCGACAAAGTTGAGTATCTTGCTGAGAAAAGAATGCTTCCCAAAAATGACTCATGAAGATAGGATCTCGATCACTAGTTATTGTTTTAGGCATTCCATGAAGACGAACAATTTCTCGAATAAGGACATCAGCAATGGTGGAAGCAGAATAAGGGTGTGATAATGCTATGAAGTGAGCATACTTAGATAGACGATCCACAACCACCAGTATAGAGTTCTTCCTGTTAGATAATGGAAAACCATCGATAAAATCCATTGAAATATCAATCCATACATCAGTAGGAATAGATAATGGTTGTAGTAATCCAGGAGGAGCTAAAGCTTCATATTTAATTCATTGATAGACATCACAATGTTGTATAAATAACTTGATTAAAGTTTTCATACCCTTCTAATAGAAGTTTTGCTGGAGACGTTTATAGGTTCTCAAATAGCCAGAATGTCCACCTAATGGAGTTGAATGGAACTCATAAAGTAGTTTGTTGCACCACTCAGAAGTAGATACCACAACAACACGACCTTTAAATCGTAAAACTCCATCAACATAAGAGTAATTACGTTTATAGCTTGAGTCTTGGCATAAATTTTGAATAAGAGTACCTAAGACAGCATCTGCATGGCATTCTTGGACAATTTCATTGATTCCAGAAAAAATGGGAGTAGTGATGGCCAAAAGTTGAGGACTAGCCAATCTTTATAAAGCATCTGCAGCTTTATTTGCAGCTCCACACTTATATATGATCTCATAATCATATCCCAACAATTTGGACAACCATTTTTGTTTTTCTAAAGAAGACAATCTTTGCTCGAGGAAGTATTTAAGACTTCTGTGATCTGTGTAGATTTTAAAATGTCTTCCAAGCAAATAAGGTCTCCATTTGTTAACTGCAGAGACAATAGCAAGCATTTCCTTATCATATACAGATAAATTCAAATTCTTACCAGATAGTGGTTTGCTGAAATACGCAACAGGTTTGTTAGACTGCATTAAAACTGCACCCAACCCATTACCAGAAGCATCACATTCTAAACAAAACTCCTTCGTAAAATATGGTAATGCCAAAACTGGAGTGCTTGTTAGGGCATATTTGAGCTGATTAAATGCATCTGTAGCTTGCTCAGACCATTTGAAAGCATCTTGTTTTAATAACTTAGATAATGGAACACATATTTTACCATAATCTCTCACAAATTTGCGATAGTAACCTGCCAAACCCAAGAAGCCTCTAAGGTCTTTAATTGTAGAAGGAATTGGCCAATTCTTAATGCTTGAAATCTTATCTTCTTCCACGGCAACACCTTCAGCTGAGACAGTATGGCCAAGATAACCAATAGATGACTTTGCAAAGTCACACTTAGATTTCTTCAAAAATAACTTGTGTGCTTGTAGTAACTCAGATACAATCTTCAGATGCTTAAGATATTCAGACAAAGATTTACTGTAAATCAATATGTCATCGAAAAATACCAAAACAAATTTTCGAAGATAAGGTCAAAACACATCATTCATCAAACTCTAAAATGTTGCAGGTGCATTAGATAATCCAAAAGGCATTACTAAGAATTCATAGTGGCCATCATGTGTTCTAAAAGCTGTTTTATGAATATCTGCATCAAACAATCTAATTTGATGAAAGACAAATCGCATATCTACCATTGAAAAAATCATAGCTCCATGCAGTTCATCAATTAACTCATCCACAACTGGAATTGGAAATCTATCCTTCATAGTAACTTTGTTGAGTGATCGATAATCAACACGCCAACTATTATCCTTTTTTCGAACCAATAACACAGGAGAAGAATAAGGACTAGAGATTTGACGAATGAACCCTGCTTGCTTAAGTTCATACACAATTTTCTCAATCTCATCTTTTTGAAAGTGTGGATATCTATATGGTCTAGCATTAACTGGTGCAGTGTTAGGGAGTAAAGATATGCGATGATCATGAGCTCTAGAAGGAGGTAAGGATGATGGAAGCTCAAAAATATCTGAATAACACAAAAGTAATTATGAAACTTCAGTGGGTACCATATCAAAGGTGTTGTTGACAAATTAGGAGTGAGTTGAAGTAGAAAACCATTGTGTGCACAATCCAAAAATCTTTGCAGTGGAGAACTGTCCAAGAGCATGATTGAAGCAGAAGAATTGCCAATCAATAAATAATCAGTATTATGCAAATGAAATTTCATATGAAGTTTCCTAAAGTCCCATGTGATTTCTCCCAAGGTTTGTAGCCACTGAGCACCAAGAACTGCATCACAACCACTAATAGTCAAGAGAAAGAAATCAGTAGTTGACTGATAATATTGTAACTGAAGAGGTATATCAACGCAAGAGCCTTGAGTTTCCAAGAAACCACCATTACCCACCATAACATTCAAAGCAGTGCTACTAGGTTGAGTAGAAAAACCATGTTTTGTAGCAATATCTGGGTGTAAGAAATTGTGAGTAGAACTTGAATCAATGAGAACTGTGAGAGGTTCTCCTTTGATATAACCTGTGAGTCTCATAGTTTTAGGAAAATAAGAACCCATTAAAGAATGCAGAGAAATTTCTGATTCTTTATTATCTTCAGCTGCATTGATGGTAGTATCATCCATAACTTCTTCATCATAGCGATCATTGGAAGTGTCATCATTGTTTGGAGCCATATCTAAAACTAATAAACGTGGTTTATCACAAAGATAACCAGGAGCATATAGCTGATCACAATTAAAGCATAACCCTTTTTCTCGTTTCTCCCTTTGTTCTTCCAATGACAATCTTTTTTCTCCTGGAGGAATTGCATTTTTCCTAAACTGCGCAGTATTAAGTGCTTGTCTGAAAGGATTAGGTCGAGCTGTTTTGTAGAAAGAAGAAGTTTGAAGTAGCACATCCTCCTGTTTAAGAGCTTTCTGGAAGGCTATAAATAAGGTTGGAGGTTCCAGTACTTCGACCATAGATCTTATCTCGGGCTCAATGATTTAATAAAAAGGTCAACAATATAATCCTCGGGTAAATCCGTAACAAAATTCAAAATTTGTTCAAACTCAGTAATATGGTCACGAACTGAACCCTTTTGAGATATTGTAGATAATGCCATACGAGGATTTGCAAATTTTATTTCAGCAAAACGATCACAGATACGAGAACAAAAGTGCAGCCAAGCAGGATCTGTTAACTTACCTTGAATCCATCTATACCAGGCATTTGCTTCACCAGTAAAGTGAGCAGTAGCTAAAGGTATTTTGAGAGCTTCTGCTATGTTATGCAAACGAAAGTATTGATCCGCCTGAAAAATCCACCCTGCTGGGTCTGTACCATCAAAACTTGGAAATTTCAAATTAATAGAAGCTGCTCGAACACCAGAATTGTTGTCGGAAAGATAACCACTATTGAGACCATTAGTTCCAATGTTTCCATTAGTGTTGATATTAAAACCATAAGGAGTAGTATTTAGAGGAAAACTTTTCAGTAGAAGTTGTGCCATACTTCTAGCAATAGTATCACCAAGGGAAGTTATGTCTTGCTTATTGGCTTGCATCATAGTAGCCATTGCTTTCCTATTATATTCCATTAGTGTAGCCATATTTCTGGTGTTTGAATTCTGTAATCAAGTAAACAAAATTTCTTAAGATCTTTTCAGATTATCATGACTTTCTGCAACTGTATTCATGAAATCATCAACTGATTTTTTGAGAGCTTCTTGACTTGTTTTGAGACTCTAAACCTCCTCAGTAATCGTCATTAAAAAAAATGAGTAAAAATCGAACCTTCTCTGAGATTCCAGATGTTAGGGTTCTGAACTAGAATAGTTGTATGAGTGTAAGAATATCACAAGAACTAGCTTTGATCCGTTGAGTTGGAGATCAGCCACCAATTATAAACATAAAAAAGAAGAAAATAATAATAATTGAAGTTGTTTTTGATTGATAATCTTTCGTAAACAAGCTAGCACATATATATATCTAACTTAACTTGTTAGCCAAGTTGCAGCAATTAAGGAAACTGCATGACTTGTTAACCAAACTAGATGAATTAAAGGCAACTGTCTATTGTAGGAAATAAATAACTAAGCAAGTAAATACTAATTAAGGAAATAAAGGAGATGTAGTGTTGGTGCTGCAACATTTTACATGTAAGTGTGTTTGCAAGACTTGATTTTCCATAATATCCAACCCTAATTTTATCAAATAGCATCTTAACGTTACTACACAAAGAAATAATAACCTTCTCATGCTTAGAGGTACAAGAGATGAATTCGACGATGTGATCTTCTCCCTTGGTTGCGATTCTTTAGTGAGTGAAATCAAAGATGACGTTGTTGAATTACACTGGACCTTCGTAACATTTCATTCGTGTACTGGAAGAGTGATCACTAGTGGATTGTTGTGCATCTCGACCTCCTGGTTGACGTCCCTTGTTGAGAATGTTAATGGCGTAGCCATCCATTCTTCCCAAGTGCTAGTGGGTGGTCCACTTAGATTGAATACCTCGTGGGTTTCTAGCTTCCTTCTGTTTCGAGCCAATTCAAGTATATCTTCGAGTAATGCTTCTTGACCTCCGTTTGAGAAGGTGATCATGTTGATGTATTTGCCATCCTGTGGTAGCTCCACCCTTTTCTTGGGGGCTACCTCAGTATCAGCAAGTTGTATCTGCACATACTCCATGAATTTTCCTTCTTCTATGAACCTCTGAATTGTGTTTCTCAGGTGGTAGCATGTGTCAGTTGTATGCCCGTAGTACTGGTGGTATGCACAGTATTCCTTAGCATCCTTAGTTTTATCCGACTGATTTCCCCTAGTGTTAGGGTAGGGAAAGTCCGGCTTCGCTCCCTCCTTGCTAAGAATGTGAGAAAAAGTTGTATTCAGTTTTGTATAGACTTATCTACAAAGTCCTCTCTTTGTTTTCCTCTGCCTTTGTCGTCTCCATACTTTGATTTTTTATCCCGGGAGCTATTTCTGCCCCTGGCTTCATTTTGCCTCTTAGGTATCTCCGGAATTGGTTCCAGAGAGTTCGTTCGCTACGGAGCTGTTGTTGTCTTTGCCTGTGTTCTAGGGTTGTCCTTCTGGATTTCTTCAAGTCGGATGTAGCGATCCTGAACAACCCGAAGCTCTCCTTCGGAATCGAGGGCCCGGTTGTGAAGCTCCACGAAGATAGCTGAGGTTCTATCAAGTCCGTACTTATAGCAATTAATGCTAATTTCTGGATTGACTTTTCCGATTTCTTGGCACGTATTTTGCCACATATATGTGTACTGCATCAGTGTTTCCCGGGGTCCGATGGCTAAAGAAAATAGCCTATCTAACCCTGCCTTTGTTGATTTTTTTATACATGTACGTCTCCAAGAACACCGTAGAAAATTGCTCAAAAGAGTCAATTGAGTTTGCTGGTAGATTGTCATACCACGCCAATGCTGATCCCGTTAAGCTTGTAGGGAAGTACCTACAAAGTACTGCCTCATATTTTTCCCAATGGGCCATGACACGAGTATAGTACCGTAGGTGGGATGCGGGATCTAAGGTACCATTGTACGCCTGAAACGTAGGCACTGGGCATTTTGCAGGGATGGGTTCCCTCAAAATGCGAAAGGACAACGGAAATGTCGTCGCTTCTTGGAGTACTTCTTCTAGCCTTGCTCCTGCTCGGCCAGTTTTCAAACCTTGTAATTCTTTCCGCGTTTTCTCCATTTGCTCCATGACCATGTTCACATTGTGAGCATCTCTAGAAAATGTCTCATCATAATAAGACTGAGATGGCTTGTAAGTTGGATCCACTTCATTTGGATCGTGTTGTGTTCTCCTAGATCCCCCTGGTGGGTTAGCCTTTGGTGGGTTAAGACCCCCCCCCTTCATCTTCCTGAGATAGCTCCATGTTCACCCTTCTTCAAAGGAGGGTGAGTTTGTGAACCCTCAATCTGTATTTCGAGCATGTCCTTTAGGTTCTTGTTCTCCTGAGCCATTGCGTGCATTGTATCCTCATGCTCCTTGTTTCGTAGTAGCAAAGCTGCTACCTGCGCTGCTATTTGTTCTTCATTGTGGATTCCACCACCCTGAGGAGTGCTATCAGCTGGATCCTCAGAGTCGTCTACACCTTCTTCTATTAATGGAGCATCGGGATCTAGCTGGATTGGAGTTAGGTTTCCCAATCCTCGTCCCGTGGGAACTAAGGTTCTGGGTAACCCTTCATTGGCCGCAGGTGGCTTTGTAGCGTTTGGACACTCCGGTAACGGCATGTCGTAGATTGGTTGTGCTCCTGATGTTTGCCCCATCCTTTCAGTAGGAGTGGGTGGTTTTTTAGCAGCTGTTTTCCTTGCTATCTCGCTTTGTCCATCCTCTGCTTCAGCCCTTTGATTTGTTCAAGACGGATTTTGAGATCTGCCCCTTGTCACAGCAGGTCGTGAACTTGTTGGTATATCACTTGGTTTCTGTATACCTTCGGCTTTCAGTTATCTTACGGTCACAGAAAAAACAACAAAAATTGATGATGGGGTGCCTTCGTTAAAAGTAGCAATTAATGCTCTGACACAGAAGACGGCTAAGTAGCTTTTTGCAGAAAAAGTACTAGAATGACGTTTGAAAAGATGGGTATTTAATTTCTTATGACACCCTTGGAAGAAACAACCTTAAATGTTGAAAACAATTTAAAAAGAGCGTCAGATCTCAAAAAGAAGTGTTTATTAAATGCTATGGAAGATCCTTTTCCCTTAAATTCTCACTAAGATTCCTCTGTGGTCAGAGGTATTCAGATCTAAAGGATAATTTGTCGGAAAAGGGTTTTTTAGTACAAAACAAAAGTTTTAACGTTTTGTGGATGGGTTTTTTGTAGAAAACTTTGTAGATCTGTAAGGTTGCAAGTCTTTAGAGGCTATAAACTCAAAGAACTTACGTGGGTAACGGGTGAATAGGTCACTAGAGAGTGATATCCGTCGATGTTACTCTCAGATCTCTTCGTTAAAGAAGATATGCAAGTTAAAACATAAATGAACGTGAAAAACTCAAGCCGGTGAGCAAATCCTTCTAGCGCCAAACTGTGACTACTAATTTTCCCATAGTCTACGTAATGTATACAGCTCAGAGAACCGAATACTAAGTAGTAATGATACCTCTGTTGAACTGATAATGCTAAGTTGTAAAAGATATCCAAGATCACAATAATAACGAATAACACAAATATAATGTAAATGCTACTAAGTTATCATGAGACACATGAGATTACATGGTTCGATTTTAGTCTACGTCCACGGGGTAATGAGTGATTGTTTGTATTAAGTTTTGGTGGTTACAAAGATCTTAAATGCTTCCCAAAGTAATAGAGAGAACTCAAGTTGAAGTAAATACTTAAGTTCTAAACATTAAAGAGGTATAAGCTTAAGACTAGATCTTCTTCTCCTAAGAATTGAATGCCCTTATTTTGATGGTGAAGCTTGGTATTTATAGTCCCTTCGGCTCCAAATATATCTTTGTTGTCTTTGGGTCCATTGTCCCCTGATATACCTTCCGTACAAATGATACCTTCGTTCACCGCTTGTTCTCTCCAGTCGAACTCTGCCACCTCAGCTGACCCACGTTCCTTCGGGAACCTCCCAGCCTCAGTACAGATTGTACCTTCGTTCACCGCTATTCTCCACCCCTTAGAATCTGCCACCTCCTTTCTCTCCACGTGCTTTGGTTTGGCGTGTAGATAAAAGATGTGAGCATTAAATGCTGATTGGATATGTCATCTACTTCTGTCCCTTCGCCAGCTGCCGCTTCTCTAGACTAGGTTTTACTTTCTTATCTTGACCGTCGAGGTATCCCGCCTTGGGATGGGATAAAGTAGATCTGCGAAGGTGTCTTCTCCTACCCGGATTCCTCTGTGTAGCGAGGGCTACATAGTTATCCTACATGCGACCACTAATACCGAGCCATGTGCTCCGCATAATATTGATATTCACACTAGTCGATTTTGTTGAAGTTCTTACTAAGTACACAATTACATTACCAAAACACACTAGCTCCTTCAACATGATGCACCTCAAGTGTTTCTTCCATAAGATCTTGTTGAAGTTCTTACTAAGTACACAATTACATTACCAAAACACACTAGCTCCTTCAACATGATGCACCTCAAGTGTTTCTTCCGTAAGATCTTCCTCGCTTCGCAATTTATTTACCTGCAAAAATATGTACAGAGATACAGAACAAAATAGAGCTTTAGATCAAATGTCCTGCTGATCCACTATGCTAAATTCCAAAATCAGAATGATTAGACTTGTAAGAAAAAGTGCAAATCACTCGACTTACATTGCTCAGTAATTGGAATGCCAGTCGAGGCCCGTGATTCTCCTCAATATATAAGAAAAAACGTGTAATCTGCACATGGATATAGAATTAACCCACAGTTTACTTGTCCAACACAACCAATCAAAACAGAACGAAAAATAATGGAAAAACGAAGTAGGCAGTTGATTGTAGATGAGTAATATCTTTATGGTTATAAAGAGCACTTGTCTATCACCCTTATGGACAAAGACCATTTCATCTTTCATACAGCATTATTTTTTGGTTGACGATGTAATTTGTAATAAGATAATAGATATGCCACTGCCAAACCTAAATAGACCAGATTTTGAAAACTAATAAAGATGTATATTCATTATTTCAAATTCAACAAGTGAGAGTTGTGATTCAAGACTAGTAAACAACTTCATTTATATTAAAACATGTGAACAACTTCTAAACCCTGCCACCTTTATGCTGATGAACAAACTAAGATGTGAAGGAGGAAACACAGTTATTCAGAAAAATCGAGATAAAAATTACAAATATAAAAAAAAATGGAATCTCAAGATTACAAATTACCAGGCTGGATATATCCTCCATACTGTCATCCTTCCCTGCAGAGGATAGAGGTAGTTCACCAGCTTGCTGTTCAATCTTCTTGATCAACTTCGCTGAGTAGAGTATGACACCAAATCTTATGGGAAAATTATTTTCGTACATTGATAAAATCGTGTCCACAGACTGAAAGATGCCAAAATGAAAAAAGAAAACAACAAATCCACATTATTCACCTCGGCAGAAATAAAATAATAAACAAACTGTATTTGAAAATAGCCAGAGAACTAACTTGCCTCAAGCCCACAGACAGAAGCTAGATCAAAAACATAAACTGCATGAAACAAATTTTTGCGGATATATCTCATTTGGCCAGGATAAACTGGCATCAAAAGCTACAATAGAAAAAGAAACAGTGTCAAGTTCTCAGAAGAAAACATGATAGCAAGGATTGACATAAATGAGCTCTGAATCCACATAATAACAAAAGTAAGGACCTACATCATTTAAGTTGCTCCTCCATCGCTTGTACAAATCATCCTCCTCCAGATTGTTGAGATAACGAACGTGGGTTGAACGAAAATCAACCCGGAATGAACTCGCTTCAGAGGGTGGTAAAGTTGACAGCAAACAAAACTGCAACACTCTCTAGGCCACTGTAGAACCACCTTCATCTGTCAGTTCCACCATTTCCAGTACCACGAACACCAAGCTACAGCTCCAGTTTCTCTTCATTGCCTGGTAACCCTTGCTCTCAATTGTAGATGCGCAACCAACTCCAATATCTCTACCTCGTTCTGACCATCTCAATCAAGTCACTAACCCATTGCAGTGACACTGCAATAACAGCACCAACAAACTACTGCATTTGCACCTACACAAAGTACTGCTTGAGCCTTTCTCTGTTTCAGTAACCACTTCACAGCAATTTGTACCTGGATCCTAACATTCATCTATAAACCTCAGGCCAACACCACCCATTCAGTCCTGCAATATTACATCCTACACATTCATCTAGACTTCATGGCAAGCACAGCATCAGTTCTTGTTTCCATTTCAGCTCAACTGCAACACCATCTGCAAATTGCTGTAGCTTCTTGACCCTAGCAGCACCATTGTGTAGCAGCAACTCCACACAACCTGCCTGCCCATTCTCTTCAAGGCCATCAGCACATTGCCTAACCATTGCCACAGCTCAATGACCTTCTCAAATTCAGAAAACCTTCAAACACGCACCATATCCTCAAGCCATTTCATTCAGAACTTCTACCTGCTCAACCCTTGTAATCTCAGCTGCGACTTAATTCTGCTGCTTCAGTTCAATACCAACAATACTACCACCTTGATCTAGCCATAGCATCACAGCCATCTGCAACTTCTTTGCATCAGCTGCACAACTCCAACAACAACATACAACCACAGCACCTTCTCAGATTTGTCTTCATGTTCACCTGCAGCACCACACTTCTATCAAAACTGCATTCCTCCATGCAATTCATTGTTTAGCATTTGATTCACTACCACCAATTTGAACTGCAGCTCAATCTTAACACCATCAACAGCATCCAAACCACTTGACCTGACTGCAATTCTCAGCCATAAACCACCATAATCATCTGAATCTTCAAACTCTCAGATTCAACGTTTCCTTTACTGCAGGATCCAACAATTGCCTCTGAGAAAACAAAAATCAACCAAATTAGCTGCAGTTACAGGAATCTGAGGATTTTAAACAACATTTTTAGAGGTAGAAGTAGAACCTGAGGATCAGCAACTGTATCAACAATACAAGGAGAAGCTAAATGGAAAACACCAACAGTGCCATTAATGGATGAAAATACAGAATCATAGTCCAGAAGATCAATTTGGAAGAGATGGAGAGATTCAGCTCCTTGTAGGGATATCTCAATCTGAGGATAACCCAAGCGTTAACAATGGAATAACTATAAACCCTAAATCTGAACCAATTTGCACAAACCCATCTCAGATTCAGTTCTTTCTCCCTTGTACGCAGTTTAACAAACCCCAAATACATTTCAATTCATTCGAACCCTAAATTTCTCCAGATTCAATCATCAAAACCCTGTTGAGTTCAAGAATCCATATCGATCTCTTCTCAATTACAGCAACAGACAACTCAAATTTACCCCATCACTAATCTTCTTTCAGCTCTTGCAATTCAATCGAACCCATTTCATCTCGATCTGATTTCTTCATCAACAGAAAGATATATTTTTTTTATTTTTTTTGCTTAATCACATAATTTTATTAATAAGGGAAAAAAAATTAATACAAGCCCACTAAAGAAAAATGAAAAAAGACATGCCAACTATATAGGCCCAAGACCAAATCACTCAACTAAAAGATTACAGGACTCAAATTTTTGAACTTTGTTTTTAACTGAATCTATAGTATTGTACCTCTGGCATTTCAATTCTAGAAAGAGCAGCTGGTCTGCCTAGGCATATTTGTCTTTCTCCTGCTGCAAGCAAAGCACCCTTTTTTGCCATAGTGTCGGCAGAAAAGTTAATCTCCCTAAAACAGTGACAAAAGAGTATTGATTTGATTTTGCTAAGAGCTTTCTTCCATCTCATTCTAATAAACCAAGGTACTTCTCCTTTGATAAACTCAGCCACAATGGTTCTGGAATCTGAATTAATTATGATATTCTCTATTTTCCATTCTACTGCCAGCTCTATTGCACATACTATTGCATAAGTCTCAGCTATATAATTGGTGGCAACACCAATTCCTCCTAAAAGAGTTCCCAGCACTTGACACAAATGATTTCTAATAACCACACCAAAGCCTGCAACTCCTGGGTTGCCAAAAGATGCACCATCACAGCAAAACAAGAAATATCCTTTATCTGGTGGACTCCAATAGCAAACTGTAATCTTCTGAAATTTAGTCATTCTAACTCCCAAATTGAAGAAGTCAATTACCTGCTGATCATAATTCTGATTCCATATGTTGCCTTTCATTCTGAAACCACCTTCAAAGACTGTTTTTTTAATTTTACACTTGAAGATCTGAGAATTTGGTAATGTGTTCTCAAAGATTCTCTTCTTTTTTTTTGAAACCAGAGATCTTTGATTACAGCACAGGCAGCTGTTATCCAAGTTTCTTTAACTATTGGATTTTTGTTTTTTGCCCACAACCATATATCTTGAAAGGATTTAGGGGAATTGAAATTAAAAGCAAAGCATAGCCAATTCCAGATTTCTTTACTGAATTTGCAATCCCATAGCAGATGCTCCATACTGTCCAGTTCTTCTTCACATATACAGCACCTAGAGGCAATACTATATCCCTTTTCTACCATTTTAGCATCATCAACATATATACCTTGCACCACTTTCCACACATTGCTGGCTATACTAGGATGTAAGTAAGAATTCCAGATAAATTTTGAAAATTGTTGCAATGGTTCTTTGTGTCTTAAAGAATTAATTGCAGAAGAAGTAGTAAAGTTACCTCTTACTTCTCCACTCCAAATAAGAATATCTTGCCCTCCACCAACAGTTGGTAGGTTGTAAGGAAGAAGCACTTGCTGCATTTCTACTGGAATTGCCCAAGAACCATTATGCATGATATTTGCAACTTTTTTCTGAATATGTTCCTTAACATAGTCTGTAACACCACAATGATGAATTAAGGGGCAATCTCCAATCCATGTATCAAACCACAGAGATATGTCTTCACCATCTCCTACACACCATCTAATGTTATCTCTGAGAGATTCCCAAGCCCATTTTAAACCTGACCAAACTGAAGAAAGTTGCCAATTGGTTGTCCATTGCTGATTTTTATCCTTGAATTTTGCCTTGAAGAAGAATGCCCATTCTTCATTGGAATTTATGATTTTCCACATCATCTTCATTATCAATGCCTTGTTAATAATCTCAAGTCTCTGAAGTCCCAAACCCCCTTCTGATAAGGTGTGCAAACTTTCTCCCATGATAGAATCATATATTTCCTGGTATCACCATCACCTGACCATAAGAAATTTCTTATGATTTTTTTACAGATTTTTATCACTGATGCAGGCCACTTATAAACAACCATATTGTATATAGGGATGCTACAAAGAACTGATTTAATGAGGACTAACCTATCATTGAATGATAATAGTTTGACTTTCCAAGTAGCTAACTTTCTTTAAAGCATCTCAACCATTGGCCACACTGTTGAAGTTTTCACTCTGCCTGTAGTAAGAATAACACCAAATACTTATCTGAAAACTTACTTATCTCCATTTTTAGAAGTTCTTTAATTTGAATTTGCTTAACTTCAGAGGCTCCATCTATAAATAGCTTGCTTTTATCCTTATTTATAATTTGACCAGAGCTACCTTGATATTCTTCTAGCAGCCACATTAGATTTTCAACACTGCTCTTGGTCCCATTACAAAACAAGAACACATCATTTGCAAAGAACGGATGTGTAGGATGAATTCCTCTCCTCACCACCATTGGAATAATCTTGCCTTCATTTACCATTTTTGTTATGCATCTACTTAACACATCTTCCATTAGAATAAAGAGAATAGGGGACAAAGGATCTCCCTGCCTTAATCCCCTTCCAACTGACAAAAAACCATTTGGACCCACATTTATCATCACTGAAATTTTTGCTGACTGAAATAGAGTATGTAACCAATCACACCATGACTTAGAGAAACCATATTTGTTGAGCACTTGAAAGAGAAATTTCCAGCTGACTGAATCATAGGCTTTATGTCCAATTTAAGCCTTATGTTTCCTCCTCTTCTTTTCTTCTTCATCTCGTTTACTAACTCAGAAGCCAGTAGGATCTGTTCTTGGATACATCTCCCTTTAATGTAAGCAACTTGTTGAGGTGAAACAAGCTTAGGCGTTAGAGAGCTCATTCTAGTTGTAATAATTTTGGTGAAAATTTTGAAACTTACATTACTTAGGCCTATTCGTCTAAACTGACTTGGTTTTCTTGCACCTTCTAATTTAGGTAAGAGAACTAAAAAGTTAGAATCAAGACCTTTTGGTATGAACTGTCTTTCCCAGCAGAATTGTATTGTTTTTACTACATCTTCTTGAATAATGTGCCAGCATGCGCTGTAAAAACAGCCAGAAAAACCATCAGGACCAGGGGAGCTATCAGGATCCATATCAAAGATTGTAGATTTTATTTCCTCTGCACTTGGAAGTGAATTCAGCATGTCTTGATCTTCTTGAGTAATAACATTTGGGATGACTTCTAGCAAGGATTCATTTATTTCATCATTTTGGAATTGAAATTTTTGTTCAAAATGCTAAACTCAAGTTTCTGCAATTTTGCTCTGCTCGGTGATGATCTCTCCATTGACATCTTCTAACTCTGCAATGCAGTTTCTAGCTTGTCTGATTTTTAAGTTAGCATGAAAGAAACCAGTATTTGCAGAACCTTCTTTTACCCATTTGGTTCTAGCTTTCTTCCTGAACATGGTACTTAGTTGAACTTCCTTTGAGTTATAATCATTTTGAGCCTCTACTAAGTTGTTTAGACATTCTTCATCAAATGGATTGTTGTCAGACCTTAGCATTGCTTCTTGAACTGTTTTCTGTGCTTCTTTAATTTGAGTATTAATATTCCCAAATACATTCCAATTCCACTCCTTGAGGACCTTTTTTAGTCTTTTTAATTTCCCTTGAAAGATGAAAGCTTGATCTCCAAATAAATCTTCAGACCAACTGTTAAGCACTATGTCCATAAATCCTGGATGAGATAACCACATTTTTTGAAATTTTTGAGGAATATTTTTTGGCTTAGGAATGTTTACACTCCCTCTCATAAGAGGTGCATGATCTGAAGCAATCCTTAAGCCAACTTTATAACTCCAATCTTCATACTTTTGAAGCCACATTTGGTTTAAAACAGCCCTATCCAAGTTACAAAGTATTCTTCTGTTACCATGTTGACAATTTGACCAAGAATGTTGTAATCCATTTTTTGGTGCTTGTAATAATTCACATTTTGAAAAATCCATCATTGCACTTCTTTTAGGAGCTCTTCCACCAATCTTTTCATCACAAGAAGTAACTGAGTTAAAGTCCCCAACTGCTAACCAAGGCTGTTGTAAGTTGCGAATTAACTCCATTTCTGACCATAGAAATCTTCTTTGAACTACTCCTACATGAGCATGAACCCCAGAAACAAGAACACCACCAATGCTAACTGTTATCATTTGGCTTGACATAGAAATTACTATTGGAACAGGCAAATTCTTATTCCAAAACAACCATATATTCCCTTTTTTATTTGAAATTGAATTATGAATTACCATGTTATTCATTCCAGGTAAATTCAACTTATTACAAAAAGAAGCACTGCAATGAATTTTTAGTTCTGCAACAAAGACTAAAGAAGGATTGAATTGATTTATTAAAGAACATAATTTGTTTTGGGCCCTAGGTCTTTTAAGGCCCCTAATGTTCCAATATAAGACTTTCATTGTTGAGATTGGAGGCCTTTAGTGCCTCCTTTCCCTTGGTTTTACCTGAAGTTATATTTACCTGGAACTGGATGAGAAATTACCTTTGGATCATCTTTTTTTGTTTGAGCTTCTGAAGTGGATGAACTTGCAGCTGCAACAGAAGAAGGTTTCTGAATAACCTTAGACCATGAAGTAACGGGAATTTGTTCTTCTGAAACTGACCCGTTAGTTCCATTTATGTATTTGATAACACTGTTTTCTAAAGAATTGTCATTAACAATTTGAAGTATTTTTGCAGGTGGAAGAGAAACCAAAGCATCACCATTTTGCTCACCAGGATCATCTTGCTGCAATGAACTAAATTTGCCTGGAGTAATTACAAATGAAGTATTGGATTGTTGAACAATCTCAGTAGGAATATTGATTTGAGTAACAGGTGTTTGACAGATATCAAATTGCTCTAAAACAACTTTTGGTGATGTATTTTGAGAGTCCATCTTTGGACTGTTTTCAGCTTGCCTGATACTAGGTTCAGGTGTTTGAATCTTCTTTGCGCTACACTCAACCTGTGTATGACCCACAATTTTACAGTTTGGACAGAACTTGGGTAGATTGGTAAGAATAACACCCTGCAAGAATCCACCATACTTAGTTTTTATCCAAAGTTTATTTGGAATTGTTTTTGCTAAATTAATCTCCACAAGTACCCTAGCATAATATCCACTTTCATAGTTAAGAGTTGTTGTATCCACTTTTACTGGGTTTCCAAGAGCTCTACTAATGGTGAAAATGGTTTTTTCATCACAATATTCCAAACTGAGACCAGGATAATGGACCCAAATCATTGCAGAAGAGGTTTTTTGATTTTCTGGCCTAAAGTTTGGTATCCAACTTCAGACTCTTAGGGTTTGATCACGAACATCCCATTTGCCCAATTTGATATGATTCTGATCTTCAATATTATCTAATTTGATTGTAAAATATCCTCTTCCCAATGGAATTAGTTTACACTGACCAACTAATTTCCATTGTTTATTCAAAAGAACTACGGCTTCAGCAAATTTAATTTGAAGTAAATCTAGTCGAAAAATTAACGAAAATTTCCATGATTCATATCTATCTCCATTAAGATCTTGAACAAGATCAATTTCAGCAACTTTTGAGGAATTTCCTTCATAAGGATTCACCAGATCTACTACTGAGGAATCCATTTCATTAATAGGTTTGTTTTCCATGAAAAAATCGATTCACTCAGAGAAAAACAACTACCAAAGATAGAGCAACTTATTAATGCCAATCATTAGCGGAGATGTAAGAAAACCACCTGAATTAATGAGGTTTAGTACCCGGAAAACGATGAAGATGAAAGAAAAATTCGACTGAGTCGATCGCCAATTTGCAGAGCTCCGAGTCAGCCGATTTGCTGACACTGTTCTAAAAAAATTAATTCAAATAACAATCGATTATCAACAGAAAGATTGGTCTCTCTAGCAATTTCCATCGTCTTTTCTTCGTCTCTTGCATCTCAAAATCACCAGACCCACAATAGCAGATTAATCTTCATCTTCTCGATTTCTCTTAGTTATGGAGCCGCCATGTCTTCTTTTCTTTCTTCTCTGAATTTGAGAAGTAAGGTAACATGTTTTGAAATTTTAGATTCTAGATTTAGGGTTATTAAAACAAAACGAAGCGGCTACTGATTTCAGTTGAAGCCATGGCTGAACTGTAAGTGGAAGAAGAAGGGGAGGAATTTTTTTGAGCTAGGGTTTTCTTCGGAGGCGGAAGATTTGAGAGATTAGAAACGAAGAAAAGGGAAGTTAGTGAGAGAAATTTATTTTGATCTTTTATATAAAAAAAAAAATTGGACGGTAGAGATTTGATTTAAAGTGTGTTTTCTTTTTGTGTTTTTTTGTGTTTTCTCTTTGTGTTTCTGGTTTGAATTTCGACTAGTCATATAGGTCATGAAGTAATTTCGACTAGCCATACAGGTCATGAAGTAGCTTTAGTTCACACTGGTAGACTCAGGTTATAAGATTACTAAAGATGGACCACGAAGTCTCGGATGGGTTCTGACTTCAAACATAGCATGATACATCATCCAAATCGATAAATATGAAACTCATGTGCTGATTTGAACTTCAAATGTGGTATAATGGCATATAAACTATGAACCACAAAGCTCCGGGAGGGTTCTGACTTCAAACTTAGCATGATACATAATCCAAATCGATAAATATGAAGCTCAGGTGTTGATTTGAACTTCAAATGTGGTATAACGACATACAAACTATGAACCACGAAGCCCCGGGAGGATTCTGACTACAAACTTAGCATGATACATCATCGAAATCGATAAATATGAAGCTCAG